>JAAGEH010002525.1:24120319-24246943 GCA_011751065.1 Lasiurus cinereus | reverse complement strand
TGTGTGTGTGTGTGTGTGTGTGTGTGTGTGTGTGTGTGTGTGTGTGTTCGCGCGCGCGCGCGCGCTCCTGCACATGCACAATGGGGTTGGAAGCAGCAGCACAGAGTGTGGGGGGAGAGACAGGCTAAGTGCTCGCTTTGGGAGCATCAGCTCTCTTTCTCCTTGGGTCTAGTTTCCAGCTAACAGTGGAGATGTTCGACTATCTGGAGTGCGAACTTAACCTCTTCCAAACTGGTGAGTCTCTCCCCCGCATCTGGCCCAGGCTTCCATGGGCATTGCCTCATTCCCAGCCTTGTTCGCTACTTGGACCAGCCAGGCTCGTCTGCCTCTCCCTACAAGCTGCGCAGCACAGGGTCAGGAACATGGAGACTGCAGGCTCTCCGTCCCTTGTGCAGAGAGGGGCTGAAGCTCTGCGGCATTTGCAGAGTCAGTGATTTCATGTCTGAGCTGAATGACCACACTCCCCAGCTTCCTGGCTTCACCCCTGAAGTCCAGGCCTCCAGTAGCCCAAAGATAGGTCTGACCTCTTTGACAGCCCGTGGACTATGGCCCCAACATTGGCTGGTCCTTGGCCAGCCCCGTCTGCCACTCAGCCAGGCTGGCACTCGGGCTCAATTTTGTTACCACTAGATGCTGAGCTTCTCCTCAGAATCAGGAACTGTGCCCTACTCATCTCTGTTCTAGCCCAGTGTCTGGTCTATAGCAAGCACTCAACAGCAAAGTTCAAGCATGCTTGCCTTAGATGAGCAGCAGTGAAGAAAGAGCAGGTGAACAGAGTTCATAACTTGGTGACAGCATCTGGCTGAATGCTCTGGGCTTATCAGGTGATTAGCTACTTAGAGTTTTCTAGAGGAGAGCTACCCGAGTCGGCACTACCTTTATGAGGTAAATGTTGGTGGCTTTTTCACCCCTGAAAGAGCCCACATTTGGAATCAAGAGCCCTCTGCTACATGTCTCCCCTGCCACCTCCCCTGTCCCTGGTCACCTGCTGTGTGATACAAAAGTCATGAGGGTGGTGTTGGAGGAAGCTGCTCCAGTCTTTAAGTCCTGGACTGTGACCCTCAGGAGGATGTCCCTGGCCTTCAACTCTGGGAGATGGACCAGTTACAGTTAACATTTATTTTGAGCACTTACAGTGGTTCTCAAACAAGGATCTCTGGACCAGCAGTGTTAGCATCACCTAAAAAAAATTGTCAGAAAAGCACATGCTCAGGTACTACCCCCAACACAATGGATCTGGGGCTGAGACCCAGCAATTAGGCCCCTAGGTCTGCACTGACCAATATGGCAACCACTAGCCACGTGTGACTATTTAAATTAATTACAATTAAATAACATTAAAAAGTGAGGACCTACCCAGCCACCATGGCTCAGTGATTGAGTGTTGACCTATGAACCTGGAGGACACGGTTTGATTCCAATCAGGGCACATGCCCAGGTTACGGGCTCGATCAATCGATCTCCAGTGGGGGGCATGCAGGAGGCAGCCGATCAATGATTCTCTCTTATCAATGATGTTTCTATCTCTCTCTCCCTCTATAAAATGAATAAAAATAAATATTTTTTTAAAAATCAGGTCCTCATTGCCCTAGGCATATTTCAGGCACTCGGTAGCCACGTGTGGCTAGCATATTGGACGACATATTTGGAACACTTACATCATCACAGAATTCAACTGGCCAGTGTTACTGGATGATTCTGATACTTGCTACAGTTTGAGAACCACTGAGCTAGAACAGCGGTAGGCAAACTGTGGCTCGCTAGTTTGCCGCTCTGTTGACTAATGAGTTTGCCAACCACTGAACTAGAAAATACAGCTTTTCACTGGCTGCATAGTAGAATCACCTGGGGAGCTTTTGAAACCTACTGATGCCCGGTGCTGCTCCAGACCAATAAAACAGAATGAGGGTGTGGGGGAGTTGCAGGCAGACAGTAGTAGCTTTTAAATTTCCCCAGATGATTCTAATCAGTCTCAAAGCCAAAGTTTAGAACTACTGCCCAGCACTACACACTTTCCACAACATTTTCATTTAATTCTTACAAGACCTCTATGAAGTATGTGCTATTAGAACCATCTGCATTTTATAGAAAATCATCTGTTGGCACGAGAGTTTGAGTGACGTGTCCATGGTCACATTGCGAGTCTAGATGTTCCTGGATGCCAAAGGGCATTCCTAGAAAGCAGCGTTAGGCCTGGAGATGGAGCAGTCTGTAATTCCCTGCCAGAGTGGAGCCTAAGCAAGCCAGAAGAATGGAGGATGGCCGCCTTGCAGTGACAGCTGCTTTTAATTTGTGTCGAGAAAAGCTGCCTTTTAATTAGAACCGTTTGGGGTTGTTTTTTTTCAGCTGCCAGACGAAGCCAGTGAACAGGGATTAGTCCAGTCAGGGCAGGCCAGGCACAGCAGCTCTGGGTTTTCCTCCGGGGCAGCCCCACTCACTGAGGAACTGCAGAGAACGTATTTCGTTGCCAGCCATGTGTGTAGTTCTGGAGGTGATGAGCAGCCACTGCAGACAGGACATGGGCCCAGGCCACTGGTTTGTGCTGAGGGTTGACAACCAGGCATCTAGTTACTTGATTTAGGAGCAAGTGCAGGGGGTTAAAGTGGAGGAGTCTTGGGAGCAAGACACTGAGGGAGCAACTCGCTCTCTGGAGCTTGGGAGAATGGAGGGCAATACTTCTGTTGACCTGCTCCAAAGACTGCATCAGCTTTTGATCCTGCTGGTCATCCTCCTCCCAGAGCCTGGCCTTGGTTCTTACAGGCTCTCCAATCATCATCCAAGGCTCTGGCACATCCCCCCTTTTGCTGCCCCAGCAACCCTTTGGCAAGCCACCAGGCATCCAAGGCTGACTCATTTCCTTCCTCGTGTTCTGATCAATGTTTGGTATGTTCTCTACATGTTAACTAACTATTGCCACCTCCAGATTGTCTGCTTCTCAGGGTGCGTGTTACCATCAGACTGTGTTCAGAGGAAGGGCTGGATTGGCTGTCTCAGCTGCCTCTTCAATCCTGAAATTCTGGTGTCCATAGAGCTGAGGCTTTCCATCTCCTCATTACCCTTAAATCAGAAACTGGAAAACGATGTGTCCGTCTCTCTGATCAGCCTGGGCGAGAGGCCACGTAGCTCCTCTAGGAGGGATCCCCCTCATCGAGGTGCTCCCCCAGGCTGTGGGTAAATCCTTTCCTTCTGGCTTCCCCAGGGCTGTGCACAGAAGAGCAGAGTTCACCTATTCATGACACAAGCACCTCGGCTTAGGGCAGCACAGGCTTCTGGTCTGGCCACTGCTGGTCACACAGGCGCTGTCTTTTAACTATCACCTCTCAGCAAAACCAGGTTGTTTGTTTTTTTGTTTTTTTGTGAGGTTTTTCTTTTTTCCCCCCTAAAATCAGTTCTTGACTTTGGGACCACTTTCAAGTCACTTACTGTCAGTTCCCTCATCTGTGTACCAGGGAACTTTGAATTATTTTATAGGAACAGTGTAAGGTTTAAGTGCATTAAATATGATAGTGTATGCCCAGAATAGGTCCTCCGTGTATGTGAGACCCCGCCTTCTGCCCCTTTGAGAAAGTCACCTATAGTTTCCTAGCTCCATTGCCTCTCCCCGCTCTTTCATTTTCTAGTGTTCAACTCCCTGGACATGTCCCGCTCTGTATCAGTGACGACAGCTGGGCAATGCCGCCTCGCCCCGCTGATCCAGGTCATATTGGACTGCAGTCACCTCTATGATTACACTGTCAAGCTTCTCTTCAAACTCCACTCCTGTGAGTACACGAGCCAGATCTTCTCGGAGCGTCTGGCCAGAAGGAGAAGCTCAGCCTGAGGCTGTCCCTGCAGAAATGCAGCTCCTCCGTGGCCTCTGTTCTAAACAGCCCTGGGGCTCCCAGCCAGCTTGAGAAGAGCAGGGTGCAAGCTTTGCTGTGCCCAGTGAAGCATACCTGGCTTGCCACAGTCGTGTCCCAGGATGGCCCTCTCCCTCCATCCCTGGCTTTACCTCATCTCCATCCATACATGTCATGGAGTCTATGAACCACACAAATGATGACAGGCCTGGCCCAGACCCACAGCAGCAAAGGCAGTGCTTTTCAAAGTGTTCATCAACACAGTCTCTTTGCACAAATGGAATTTTAGAGAGAAATATAAAATATAAAACAGCTGCTCAAATAAATGGAGTACTGATCTTGACCTAGCCACAGATCCTCGGGATGCTTTTGCAGGATCTATTTTTGAGATTACAAGTCCTGCAGAAGTTCTTATACTTTCATGTGCTTTTAGTTTAAAACAATGAATCTGGTGTGGACATAGCCCGAGCCACACACCAAGCTGGCCACTGTGAAGGGTATACACATGCAGAAGGTGTGGGTGATGGAAACCAAGAAAAATCAAGACATAAATGGTACTAGCAAGGTGTATTTTAGAATTCTCGGACAAGAGGCACCCTGGAACTGTGGTCACTGACAAGGAATGGGTCTGGTTCCTTAGGACAAGGGAGCCGGCATTACTTTGATGACTCCAGGAGGTTTTGGTGGAAGGGAGGTTGGAATTCGATGTTCAAGGATTAGAAGGGCTTTGGAGCAGATGGGCATGTCTGAAGGAGCAGAGATTGGACTAAATTCCAAGAGAAGGCAGGCAGTTACTTAGAAGCTCTGAATAGAGATGAACTTGTAATTGTTTCTAAGATGCTATGGGACTCAGTTTCCCACTAGAACAGCGGTTGCCAACCTTTCGGACCTCATGGACCACCCGTTGGCAACCGCTGCACTAGAACGTCACTACCTTCTTATAAAGTGGTGAGTTATGAGAAGAGACAGGTAATTAAGTATTTCGGTTTAAAGGCAAAACAATACATAAGATCCTCCCGGATGGCCTCCGAGCAGGAGAACTCAGTAGCTTGGGGAACGAGAGTGAGAGACACTCTATACAGTATATACTTTTCTAAAAATAAAATTTTATTTTAGAATAATTTAGATCTACAGAAAAGTTGCAGGTAGTTTAGAGTTCCATATAGCCCCAACCCAGTTTTCTCTATTGTCAACATCTTAGATTAGTATGCTATATTTGTCACACTAATAAACTGACATTGATACATTATTATTAACTGAAGTCCATACTTCCTTCAGGTTTCCATAGTTTTTACCTAATGTCCTTTTTCTGCCCATGGTCCCATTCAGTCACAGCTCCTCAGTCTCCTCTCGGCTATGAAAGTTTCTTAGACTTTCCTTGTTTTTGATGACGTTGACAGTTTTGAGGACTCCTAGTCAGATATCCTGTAACATATCCCTCGCTGTGAGTCTGTCCGACACTTTTCTCATGGCTGGACTGGGGTTCTGGGCGACAGATCACCGAGGTAAAGTGCCACTACCACCCATTCTATACTGCTTCCATTTTGGATTATCATACCTTATAGGTGTGCTACCTCTTTATACCAAATTAATACATCACCTAGTCAATAAGATCCAAATTTTAAAAATAAAAGGCTCTCTGAGTTGTGCACTATAACCGAAATACACAGAATCACACATCCTGTGAGGTGAAGGGACCGTAGAGAAAACCCACTCAGGAGGAGGCTGCGGCTTGTCGCACATCACAGAGTTAGCAGGGACCAAGTGGGCACTGGGCCTAATCCTCCGAGTTTCAGTCCATGGTCTTTCCTCTGACAGGCACCCTCTCGGGCAGGCTCTATGGATTTCTTCCGGACTAATGTCTGTACTAGGCCTCACCCAGTGCACCCAATGCAAACACCTCTAGGAAGAACCCTCAACCCCCTCTCTTTGGGGCCAGCTGTGGTCATTCTGCTGCTTAGCCAAGTCACCACTTGCTTCTTCTATGGTCAGGGATACAACTTCCAGTCCTCTGTGTCCAGCATGGCTTGCACTTTAGAAGCGAACAGAAGGAATGATTTAGAGGATAAGCACTCAGACTCCCTGTTGGTCCTGTTGAGCCTCCTTGCATACCAGTCCTGAGGCAACTCTAGGCCAGGAATGCCACTGGCAGGGTTGGCCACAAGCCCCAGGAGGAATGTCCCCTGTGGCTTGACCTCCCTGCTGGTCCTCCTCATCCTTTTCACTCTTTTACAATTTCTCCCAGGTCTCCCAGCTGACACCCTGCAAGGCCATCGGGACCGTTTCATGGAGCAGTTCACAAAGTAAGTGATGGAAATGAAGGCAAATCAAAAGAGTGCCATAAAGTCAATCCATACAAGAGCATTTGCTGTAAGTGTCTGGCGAAGCTGTTGTTTCTCCAATAAATCCCATAAAAGCACACTGAAGAAGGCTATTTCATCACCTGCTTCATGCCCAGGGATTCATCCTCTTCACTCTTTCTTCTCCCTAAGTTTTTGTGGTCTTTACTATGTACATGCTCATAATTCCCAGATCTGTGTTGCTAGCAGAACCTTACCTCTGAATTCCAGTCTCACATACCACATTGTCTATGTGACATCTATACATTAAACTTAAATTTCAAACCGAACTCTAGGTTTTCCTCCAAAAACTATTTTCTCCCAGTCTTTTCTATCTCAGGAAATACTGCCGTCATTCATTTAAGCCAGGATTTAGAACTTACCATGTGTGTATGTATGTATGTATTTTTATTGATTTCATAGAGGGAGCAATAGATAGAAACATCAATGATGAAAGAGAATTCACTGATCAGCTGCCTCTTGCATGCCCCCACTGGGAATCGACTGTGACCTCCTGGTTTACAGGTCGGCACTCAACCACTGAGCTACACCTGCAGGGCAGAACTCGTCATTTTCCTCATCTCCCCATATCCAATGCATTCACAGGTTCAGTTGATACTCTACAAATATATCTTGGCTGTGGTCATATCTCCTCCCATCTCTTCGGCTACCTTTGCCCTAGACTCCCACTCTGCCCACCTGCAATACTATCCTTACCCAGCAGTTAGAACATCCTTATAAAAATGTAAATCCCTTGCTCCAAACCTTTCAATGGCTTCTGGTTGCATTGAGAATAAAAGCCAAACTCTACAAGACCCCTGCATGATCTGATGCCTGTCAGCCATCTCTGATCTTGTCTCCAGAGCTCAACCTGTTTCAGCCACACAGGGTCCTCCTCCAGTTCCTGGAACAGACTCAGGACAGTGCTCCCTCTGGGACTTCATATTGTTGTTCCCTCTCCTAGGGATTCTTTTTTCCCAGCCTGACCAGCTTCAGGTCATCTTTGGTCACCTACTCTCAGGCAGTCTTTGGTCCCCTTATTTGAGTTGGGTATTCTCTATCTCCTGATCCTCCAACCTCATCCCTCCCACACCCCCATATTCTCTCTCACAACACCCTGTTTACTTTCTTTATCGTTCTTATCACAGCTTTATTTCTTGTTTGACTGTCTTGTCTGTTATATCCTTAGCACCTGATACAAAGTAATTAATCATACAGTGTTTAATAAATATTTGCATGAATTAGTGAGCTAATAAGTCAACTATCTAGTCTAGAAAAAGAGCTTATCTGATTGAGAGGCTAATTATTCTGGTGCATTTAGAAAAGAAAATTGGTAGCTAGATAAAAAGTAAAACTCGCCTCAGTGAAGTGTGTCCAGGAAGAGGGGAAGGAATGGAGTGGGAGATAAAAGAACTGAGGAAGGGAATCAGCATAGCAGGGTTTATTTTGACACTTGTTTTTCCTGTTAATGTCTTCAGCCTTGACAACAGGAAAAGCATACCCCCCCAAATCCCAAGCTTAGGCTCCTGCTGCTGGTTCCCAGGCTGCAATCAGAGGACAAGTTCAGGGTTGTACTAACCTCTTGATTTCCTTGTTCCATTTGAAAAACTTCATCTGTTTATTCTATAACAAATGACTTACTAAACCCTAGGAGACAGGCCCTAGGGCTGATTTCCTGGAATGTTAAATTCCAGTAGCTTTTGAAAGCAGTAGAGCTTATTACTGTTGGCTCCATCCCAGAAAGGAGACGTGTAATCAGGTGATTTTATTTCCTTTCATTTTTTTCTAGCTTATGAAAACATCTCCCATGAGTATCCACCTCACTTTCTCTTCTAACAGGCATGGGGGTTCTCTGAGGTGTGACTATCCTCTAATTCTGGGAAAGCAGCAATGATGTCACCAGGACAGTCCTGACCATGGGGTCTGAAGAGCTGTCATGAGACCCCAGGGATTTAGTTTATTGGGCTGAGCTAAAGAAAATTCTGTGTTGCAGAGAGCAGGTGCTGAGATCCATGACCTCTTCTATCTCAGAAAATATGTCTGGTGCCCTCAGCTTTCTTGTCTTTCAGTGTGTAGATTCAAAATAGAGACTTAAGGATGAGGGGAAAAAATGATTTCTTTATTCCCTATTCATCCAAGATGAGGACACAGTATTTTTCCAATGAATACTTGTTAAATAATTCCTCTGTGCCCAGCAGGGCCCAATCTCTGCTCTCTAGAACCTGATAGTCTAATTGGGAAGATAACAAGTAGCTCTAACACAAGGTGATTCAATTAAAAAGAGATCTACCTTACTCTGGGTATGGCTCAGTTGGTTGAGCATCATCCTGTGCACTAAAAGGTTGTTGTTTGAATTTCTAGTCAGGGCACATTCCCAAGTATCAAGTTCAATCCATGGTAGGGATCATGCAAAAGGCAACCGATTGATGTTACACTCTTACATCAATGTTTCTCTCTCTCTCCCCCTCTCCCTTCCTCTTTCTAAAAATCAATCAACTATTCTGTAGTGGTGCAGAAATTAGTTCAGGGATTATCTACTCTAGTAAAGGATTTTGTAGTTTTAGTTACTCTTTCCCCACCACAAAATAAGTGAGGACTGGCTATAAATACTTTTCTTTATAGCATCATAATTGAATCCATGCACCATGGAAGCTATCTCCTTAACAGCCTGTGCCTTTGGCCTGGGCAAGCACAGGAGGAAAGCTGGGTGGTTGCACTGATCCCTCCTCTTTGGGGCTGGTGAAGACCCCAGCCCCCTCGGGCCCTCCTCCATCCCTAGGTTGAAAGATCTGTTCTACCGCTCCAGCAACCTTCAGTACTTCAAGCGGCTCATTCAGATCCCTCAGCTGCCTGAGGTAAGTGTACCTGGCCATACCCTGGAAGCTGCTAAGTCTAGGGCACTCTTTTAGAGGCAGAGCTAATGAATGACAAAGTTTGAGGATGTGTCTTCCCTCTTCAGAACCCACCCAACTTCCTACGAGCCTCTGCGCTGTCAGAACACATCAGCCCTGTGGTGGTAATCCCAGCCGAGGCCTCGTCCCCAGACAGCGAGCCCGTCTTGGAGAAGGATGACCTCATGGACATGGATGCCTCCCAGCAGGTGAGGACCATTTGGGAGAGAAAGTTGGCTCTTCTGTTGACCCTAAGTGCTAGGGAAAGGACAGGAAGGGCTCTGGTCACTGCCTTCTAACCCAGGCTCTAACCTACAATGAGCACCCTGCCCTGTGGTCCCTAAGAGGGAACATAAGTAGATTTAAATCAAATTAAGATAAAGCCTATTCTTAGGTGTCACTTATTTGACCCCCAGAATTCTCTGGATCTCTAACTTTGTTCTCAATCCTCTTTGGCCATTGCAGAATTTATTTGACAACAAGTTTGATGACATCTTTGGCAGCTCATTCAGCAGTGATCCCTTCAATTTCAACAGTCAGAACGGTGTGAACAAGGATGAGAAGTGAGTCTCCAAGCTGGGTTACTGTAGATGACACAGAAACTGAGTTAAGCCATGATCTGACTTGCCACACCTAACCAAAGAGGAATTCTTTATATTTTTAAATATGTTTTTATTGATTTTAGAGAGAGGGAGAGAAACATTGATGTAAGAGAGAAACATTGGTTGGTTGTCTCCTGTACCCACCCCAACTGGGGACCTTTTGGTGCACAGGACAACTCTCAACCAACTGAACTACATCAGCCAGGGCCAAAGAGGAATTTTTAATGATGCTTAGGCTTCTTAGAGAAATGTCTTGACCTTCAAATATTGGCCCCTTTAATCCAAAGGAAAATCAAATGTTGCTGAAATAACAGGGAACCCATGGGTGTTAGATTAGTATCTGGGAATACTGAGTCTTAGAGTAAAATTTATGGAATTTCAAAGTATTGTCCCCAGATTAACACTAGCCTTTTTTTTTTTTATCCTCACCCATGGAGTAAGAATATTTTTTTTCCATTGATTTAAGAGAAGGTGGAAGTGAGGGGGGGGTGGGAAAAAGAGAGAAACATTGATTTGAGACAGACACATCAATTGGTGCCTCCCGCATACACCCCAACCAGGAACAGGAATCAGACCTGCAATCCAGGTACATGCCCTTGAGGGGGGCTTGAATTGACAACCCTCCAGTGTGCAGGCCAGTGCTCTAACCACTGAGATGCTGGCCAGGGCAACAACAGCTTTTAACTTCCTCCCCTGATCTCCCCGCTTGCATTTAAAAGGAGAGGAGTAGGAGCACAGCAGAAGCAAACTTGCTCTCTTTCTGTTCACAGGGGTCACTTAATCGATCAATTATACCAAGAGATCAGTGTGCTGAAGGCACAGCTGGAAAACATGAAGACTGAGGTATGAGTGGGTTCTGATCTGTTTCTGGGCTTCACCAGAGCAGGACAGATTTTAATATTAAATTTTTTTCATATCAATACTTATTAGACCACATCTTAAAAGGGATTCATTAGTAGAAATGTCAAAGCCAGAGGACCTGGTCTTCCCATGGTCTCAGTTATAATGCATTTCTGTTGTTGTACTGGCTTTGAGGATAGCATTGAAGCCAAACTCCAGTGTTCCTCAGAGATAACCATGATCCCCAAATGGCTCTGAAGTGGTGTGGTGAGAAAGACCTGTTCTCAAATGGTGATGAGAAGGCTTAATTCCCAACTCTGATGGCTGTTTGCAGTGAATGATGCTATAAATACACCTGCTCCTCAGATCCAGAGCTAGTCAGAGGCTTCATTCACTGGGACAGGTGAACATTCTCTCCTTCCTGATTCCAGCTCATTCATTGCTGCTCCCAAGGCACTCTAACAGGACCAGAATACCCACACAGTCGTCCCCAGTTGTTGCTGATTGGATGGCTTATAATAACTTCCAGGATCAGCTCTTGTGCGGCCTTGGGAGTGAGTGGGCTTGTTAGGAAAACCTAGGTGTTTATTTGGTCGGTGCTGGAAACATGGTAGGATCTGCTTCTCTGCCTAGCACACCTGACCCACGGCAGTGCGGCGACCAGGTAAGTTACCTAAGTCCCTCCCACAGAGCCAGCGTGCTGTCCTGCAGCTGAAGGGCCGCATCAGCGAGTTGGAGGCCGAGCTGGCAGAGCAGAAGCATCTGCGGCAGCAGGCGGCCGATGATAGCGAGTTCCTGCGGGCAGAGCTGGATGAACTCAAGAAGAAGCGCGAAGACACAGAGAAGGCGCAGCGGAGCCTGACAGAGATAGAAAGTGAGAAGCTGGTGAGGGGTGAGAGTGAGGGTGTAGGTCAGGGAGATCAGGATGGAGGAAGAGGCAAGGTGGCAGAGCGCCATGCAGTTTTGCATCTGTCCAGAGGAGCCGTCAGGAAGGCCAGCTCTTACCACCAGTCAAAGGTCAGCCGGGAGTGCAGCAGGGGGAGCACCTGTGTGAGACACTACTGAGAACACAGCTATGGGGACGACAGAAGGTGACGGGGGTGGCTACTTCAGGAGCGTGGATCTCTGTAGGAGAGAAAGAGCCCAAGTAATAACTTGACTTAAAGCTAAAAACACTGTTAAGTAAATGCATACCTGTAAATGCTCAGGAGGCATGAATTGGTGATTTGAGTCAAGTGAATTCTTTTTTACAAAAGACTTCCCTGAGGAGTTTAAGTAGGATTTTTGAGGGAGAAGAGATATATGCATTTGTGGAGAGAAATGAGGGTCTTCTGGGGACTCTGGCTTCCTGGAGGGCCGGTGGAGGGTCCTAGCTGGGTAGTGTCCTCACCTTGGTCCTTGACCATACAGGGAAAGCCCAGGCCAATGAGCAGCGGTACAGCAAGCTGAAGGAGAAGTACAGTGAGCTGGTGCAGAACCACGCTGACCTGCTGCGCAAGGTAGGACCCTCAGCCTCCCTCTCACCATGCATAGGCCCCGCTCCACAGCGGAAGGAACAACAGGCCTTGTGGCTTCTCCGGGTCCAGTGTCCCAACTAGTCTCCAGTGGGTCACCACCACTTCTTGGGAGCCTCAGCTTTCAGGCTCCCTTGCCTCCCCTATCTTGAGCTCCACCTTAGATGCTAGCCCCACTTGCATTATCCCCCATTTTTATTATTTCTTTAAATATTTAAGAGTTGATATCTGCAGATGACAGCTTTCTTCTGGCTTCCCTCTGGGTAGGACAGTGATTTCTGTGTCCAACTCTAGGCCACTCATGATCTGAATGCTGCCATTTCTAGAAGGAAGATGTCCTTTAAGCCCATGATGAGCCACTTCAAGACAATGTTCTCCCCTTACAGAATGCAGAGGTGACCAAACAGGTGTCTGTGGCCAGACAAGCCCAGGTGGATTTGGAACGAGAGAAAAAAGAGATAGAGGATACCTTCCAGCGCATGAGCGAGCAGGCCCAGCGGAAAGTGAGTGGGAGGGAGACATATGCGGGAAATGATGGAGGGGCCATCTGAGTTGGAGGCAGGCCTTGATCAAAAGACCTTGTTGTCTTCTCCATCGGTAGCTAGCTCTGTGGGTTGGAGCCTTATGAGGATGCTAGGAGAGGCTGTATTGAATAGATCATGGTTACCGAGGCACAAGGTTAGAAGTGATTCATGGATGAGCTGAGTGAGGTTCATCAGCAAAGGCCTTCCCGGAGAGAGGCCTAAGGAGAATGAGTAAAAGTGCATGGATATCAGAGAGAGGAACGAGTGTTTACAAGGAGTTGCAGCCTGGCGAACATCCATGGGTCAGGGTGGGGTTGGCACGCAGGTCCATTGGGAGGAATTTCACACTTCCTGTAACCCAGAGTAAAAAATACATCTATCTAATCGAAATCAAAGTTTCACAAAGCCATACTTACCCTTACTATGTGATTGCATTTGGATATTTTATTCTGCTGTTTCTTTTTTTTTTTTAATGTTAGCTATAAATTTTACTAATAGGGTCACAACCCAGTCTTTGAAAAACACCACTTAGAAATCAAAGAAGGGGAATTATTTTCAGATGGCAAGATTTCTCAATGTACCAGTGTTGGGATGCCTGAATTAAAGATCCACTTCTACTTTAATGAGTATTATAGGCTTAAGCATGGCACTCAGACAGTGTTCTTAAAATTCTCCCCCTTGCTGAAACCGGTTTGGCTCAGTGGATAGAGAGTCAGCCTGCGGATTGAAAGGTCCCAGGTTTGATTCCAGTCAAGGGCACATACCTTGGTTGCAGGCACATCCCCAATAGGGGGTTGTGCATGAGGCAACTGATTGAGTCTCTCTCTCTCATCGATGTTTCTAACTTTCTATCTGTCTTCCTTCCTCTCTGTAAAAAATCAATAAAATATATATTTTTTAAAATTTCCCCCTGCCCTTGACATTCCACTTGCTCAGAAGAAAAAATTTCGGTACACTCTGAGTTCTCAACTCCCCACTCCCCCTTTTTGCTGAGGTAATTTAGCATATAAAAGAGTACACAAATCTCGGGGACTTTTTTTACACGTGTTTATCCCTTGTAATCACTACCCAAATCAGAGCGCTCCTGCTTTTCTTCTTTCAGACTCAAGAACAGACGGAAGTACTAGAGAACTTGAAGCAAGAACTTGCCACCAGCAAACAGGAACTCCAGGCTGTCCACGGCAGCCTGGAAATAGCTGCCCAGGTGAGCACCACCTTCTTTATCCCTCTTCTTTATTCCTTCCCCTCTGGCTTTTCTGTGGCTGTCACCAAGCCCCTGTCACCATGCAGCATCTGTGATCAGTGTGGACTCAGGGAAATGAAACCGGCAGGTTAAGAGATAGCACCTTCTGTTTCTTGTGGCCTAGTGGTGGGTTTGGACTTCTGGGGGAGGGACAGTTTAATTCCTCCCAGAAGCTCCCTTTTCCCACTCGGTCACCACTGCAGTCAGAAGAAAAATGGGTGACCCAGATTGCTGAACTGGAGAAGGAGCGGGGCAGTTTGGTGAATGCCATGGCTCGTCGAGAAGAGGAATTCTCTGCTCTTCAGGAACAGCTGGAAAACACCCAGCTCAAACTGTCCAGCACACAGGCAAGTAGCAGACACCCTTGGGCCTCAGTGGCATATCATGAAGGCTGGAGGCTGGGGACTGTAAAGGGGGTTTGGAGTCTCCAGCCTAATTGTGAAGGCATCTGTAGGAAAAGCCCTTAATGCCAGCATGCCCCGAGTCACTCACAGAGCAGATGAGGGAAAGCAAAGCTCTTCTTTATTGTATGAAAAAGGGATGCACTTAGCACTGTCTCCCCAAGACTAGAAAAGGGGTTGCAGTGGCCCATTTCCATAGCCTTCTGTGCTTAATAACACACACTTTGGACAAAGAAAGCAACAACTTGAGTTAAGACGCCAGGAATCCCAGCTGTGTCACAGATAGATGCTGCTTGAAGGCTCTTATGGAGTCTGTGGCAGACTCTCTCCTCCCTGGACCATTTCTAGGAATCTATGTGCCAGCTTGCAAAGGACCAACGAAAAATGCTTCTGGCAGAATCAAGGAAGGCGGCAGAGCAGGTGATACAAGAGGCCCTGAGGCAGCTTGAGGAGCCCACTCTCATCAGCTGTGCTGGATCTGCAGGTACTCTTCCCAGCTTGCAGTTGTTGAATCCTGTTGGCATTAAATCCCGTGTGACACTGAACTCAGTTTCTCAGCGTGGCTGCACGTCAGAATTGCCTGGGGGTGTCTGGGTCCCAATGCCAAGATCAGTTCAGGAGTAAGCTCTTTGGCATAGGGCCTGGACAGCAGTACTATCTAAAGCCCCAGCTGTCATAACTACTGCTTTAGTCATAGATCACACCGTTGCAACATTTACTGGGAGCTGAGCCTTGCTAATAATTCTAAAGGCCAGTAAGAGGAGGAGCAGATAGCCGTGTGTCTCTCTAAAGAGAAAAATGTGCTCTGAATAAAGGGGTGGTTGCTCATGAGCTTCAAGTCGAGACAGGGAGGCTTCAAAGCATAAAGGGACAGAAACAATAAAAATATCACATAGTATGAGGTATGAACAGGGGCCTACTTGGCATGTACCAGATCCTAAGGGCTTGTGACTAGAGCAGCCATCTGAACTAGAGAAGCCCTTTGGGTGAGAGGAGAGAGCCTTTGTGCACAGTAGGAGAGCATCTAGGCCCATGGGATTTGAAGTCATAGTGATAAGCAGATTTCATTGCAGCTCATTCTCAAGCAGAAAAGATATTGGCAAAGCAATGAGAGCTTCCACCGAAGCAGGAGGCAGAAGGGAAGAAACAGCTAACACTTGATTTTTATTATTACATAGAAAGGTCTCGGTGTGGTGAAGTATACAGCAAGGACTATTATATCTTACTAGTGACCCAGTGCATGAAATTCATGCACATTAAAAGGGGATTAATTACAGGAAATAATTTAATATTGCTATTTGCCCTTTCTCTATAATAGAAGTGTCAGAGGTGAAAGAAAATTAATAAAATGTATATGAAAACCTTCCTCTTGTCAGAGTCTAGGGCTCACCACAGGACCCAGAGTCAAGTCCCTGCCCACCCACATGCACCTCAAAATCATGTCAGACCCATACCCGGCTGGCTGCCCCCCCCACATTGGGCTAGATCTAGACCCGGCCATTCCCACCTTTGTCAAGCCCTGCTAGGCAGAGGGCATAGCCTCAGGTCCCCTGGCCTGGTGCCAGGCCTGGGGGCATGGCCTGAGGTCCCCCAGCCCAGAGTGTGCCTTGAGGTCCTCTGTGAAGCCTCCCCAGGTGGGCTAGAGCAGGGCGAAGCCTAAGGTCTCCCATCTGGTCCTGCTGGGTGGGGGTGCAGCCTGAGTTCCCCCAACCCAGCACTGGGGGTGCACCTTGAGGTCCCCCGTCAAGCCCCGCCAGGTGGGGGGCATAGCCCAAGGTCCCCTGTCAAGCCTAACCTGGTGGGGGGCGCTGCTAATAGGGTCACAACCCACTATTGGCCTGGCACTGGGGCGGGGGGAGCAGCCTGAGGTTTCCTAGCCCAGCACCAGGATGGGAAGTGCACCCTGAGGTCCCCTATCAAGCCCCACAGAGGCGGGGGAGGGGAGGGCGTAGTCTCAGGTCCCTGCTAATTGCTCGGTAAGGCTCCTTCTGGGAAGGTGGCCTCAGCTGTGGGTACAGCCATCTTTGTGACAGAGTGATGGTCAATTAGCATATTCCCCCTTTATTAGATAGGATTCAACAGGGAACTCATCTGTAAGGAAACACAACATTACAAATGAAGGAGCACACTGAGTGCCTAATGTACTGAGGGAATGCCAGGAAATAGAGCCGATGTGGGCAGATTCGGAGATGTTATGAGCTAGCTTTTGAAAGAAGAGGAGCAACATGAACCATAGAGAAGAGAAGTGGGGAATAATAACAAAAACAGCTGACATTTCCCGAGTGCTTTCTATGTGCCTTGCCCTGTTCTAGGCACTTTATATTCCTTAGCATAGCTAATCCTCAGAGTGATGGCAGAGGTGATGCCATCACTCTGAGTTTTCTGTTTTCAGATGAGGAAGCGCAGCCAGCATGAGATCACAGCCTAAGGGTCGAGCCAGGAGCCACCCCTAGGCCATGTGACCAAAGAGCCCATGCTGTAACTCTTGTGATACAGTCTCCACACACCTGAGGCACAGCAGTGGGAATGACTGTTGTATGTGGAGCACATGCACAGATTAGCTTAATGGGAGCCACGGATCTGAGCTTAAGGTTAATGAGAGTCCAAGGGCCTTGAAACTCTTGACAGAAAATCCTGGGTTTAATACAATGGGCAGTAATGAGAAATGAGATGCAGAATCAAGGCTGGCAATGTGGTTGCCCTGATTCTTGGCTAAAGACCAGATAGGCTCAGAAACACAGCTTTTGAAGCTGCAATAAGAGAATCACATACCAGAGTAACCAAGTTTTTTTCCCCTTCCCTCTTCTCAGGGCAGCTCCTGTAGGGCTGGGGCCACTACTAGGTAGACTCACCCATCAAGTGACTTAACAGGGATGAATGAAGCAAGCTAGGATAACTTTCACTTTACCCTGTCTTTCCTCTCCCAGATCACCTTCTCTCCACGGTCAAGTCCGTTTCCAGATGTATTGAACAACTGGAAAAATGCTGGAGCCAGTATCTTGCCTGTCCAGAAGGTAACAAGGGAAAAGGATAGGGTGTGTCACCAGTGATGGCAGGGCTCAAAAATGCTTGAATGTGGAAACATGAGTTCCTATGCACCAAGCAAGGAGTGTGTACAATTCATAAAGTAGGGAGGGAGGAAAAATGAAAGTTGCTAAGTGGTTAGAGTGTCAGCTCATGCACCAAAGGGTCTTGGTTTCAATTCCCGGTTAAGGTCACATACCTGGGTTGCTGGTTCAAAACCCAGCCCCAGTTGGGATTCACGCAGGAGGCAACTGGTCGATATCTATCTCTTGTTCTTGCTTCTTCCCCCTCTCTCCTTTCTTTTCTTTTCTTTTTCTTTTTCTTTTTTTATTTTATTGATTTTTTTTACAGAGAAGAAGGCAGAGGGAAAGAGAGTTAGAAACATTGATGAGAAAAAAACATTGATCAGTTGCCTCCTGCACCCCCCCCCACCGGGGATGTGCCCGCAACCAAGGTACATGCCCTTGACTGGAATCGAACCTGGGACCCCTGAGTCCGCAGGCCGATGCTGTATCCACTGAGCCAAACTGGTTAGGGCCCTCCCTCCTTTCAGTGGGAAAAAATATCCTCAGGTGAGGATTAACAACAAAAAAAAGAAAGAAAGCGATACCCCTCAAGCAGGACTGAGAAACTTTCCTTTAAATTCCTGGCAGATATCAGTGGCCTTCTGCACTCAGTAACCCTCCTTGCCCACTTGACCAGTGACACCATTGTTCACGGCAGCACCACTTGCCTTAGAGCCCTACCAGAGCCTGCTGATGGTGAGTACCAGAGGTGAGGGGCCATTCAGAAAAGCAGGGGAAGCAGAGGGCCTTTACAAGTCTCTGTTGTCTTGCACCTCCAGCACTGACCGAGGCCTGTAAGCAGTATGGCAAGGAAACCCTCCTCTATCTCGCTTTCCTGGAGGAAGAAAGAACCCTTGAGAATGTCGACAGCACAGCCATGAGGAGCTTGCTCAGCAAGATTGCGGCCATCGGCGAGGTATTATCAATATTATCTTTTGGGGGAAGTTATTGTTGTTCTTGGGTGTGAGTGCTGGTGATTTGCCAGTTCTAAGCCAGTTCTTTCTGCACTTTAAACTTGATTCTAGAAAGTAAGAGTGCTAAAAAATTTGACCTCCAGTTACATTTAATTCACTGGCTATTAATTATCTACTCTGTGGTCATCATTAGGAAGTATCAAAGAAGAATAAGCATGGTTTCTCTATTTTCAAGGAATTGTATGTGGTTGGACAGGTAACACCTAAAATGGAGATAATGATATATTTATTCATTCAATAAAGATATAGTGACTATGTCCTATATACTACTGGGATTTGTGCTAGGTGTAGTTATATAGGAACAAATAAGACATGCTCTCTAGAGGAAAGGAAAATAAAGCAACAATTTCTATACAGTGCGATGAGAAGTGAAATAGAGCTCTATTTTGAGAGTACAGTACAAGGCAAGGCAGCATTTAATTAACTTCTAAAATGTGTGGTGATAAGTTCAGGAAAGAAAGAGATCAGGGCCAGAGTTCAGATCCTCATTATCTCTCAGCGCTTTATTTATTTATTTATTTATTTTAATATATTTTAGTGATTTTTTTTTTTTTTTACAGAGAGGAAGGAAAAGGGATAGAGCGTTAGAAACATCAATCAACTGCCTCCTGCACACTCCCTAATGGGGATGTGCCCACAACCAAGGTACATGTCCTTGACTGGCATCGAACTTGGGACCTTTCAGTCTGCAGGCAGACACTCTATCCACTGAGCCAAACCGGTTTCGGCTCATTTCAGTGCTTTAAACATTTTGATTACTCTCTCTGCCTCAGGCTTCTTTTTTTCCCTCTGTTCTCTTCCAAAAATAGAGATCTGATTATGATGCCTCTAGTTTGATACCAAAAATTATATTATGTAATGTAACATACAAGGACCTCCAGAGTCTGGGCTTTATCATCTTTCTAGGTCCCTCTTGCACTCTCCCTTCACCTTACAGTTGGTGGCTAGCACTGTGATGTGCCTGCTTACCTATTTCCCCCCAATGAGTTCTCAGAGGTTGTGGGGAGCCAGCACAGCCATGGCATACTCAGCCTTAGGGCACCTTATGTGCCGCACCAGCTCAGCCAGCACGGCATGGCATACTCAGCCCTAGGACGCCTTATGTGTCAAGCCAGCAAGGCCAAGGGTGAGCCGGAGTGGGGGCGATGAAGGATTAGAAAAAACAGACAAGAGAAGAAAAGCTGGGACTCAGTGGGATGCTGCTTCCCTGATGGGGACCCAGCAGTGTCAATGCCCACAAGCCATGTCTTTATTTTACAGCAGATGCCACGAGGCAAAGTAAGGGCATGGACAAGATGTTTATAACATTCTGGTGCCTACTCAATTACATGTACCTGATCAAGCTTTGTTTACTTGCAGCCTATATCACTTAGGCATGTGCGGCCACGTGTTCAGATTATCAGTTCACGCTTACAACTACAGCTGCTGGCTATCATTGTGCTGGGAGGGCCCTGCCCTGCAGGCTGGAACTTGCATGTAGCCACGAGAGGACTGAGCCCTCTTGTTAGTCCAAGGCTTGAACCTGTCCAAACTCTGTAGCCATGCCCCACAAGAAGTAAAGCCCATACCTTCTTCATATTGTATCTCCAGTCCCTGGCATAATATCTGGCAGGTAGTTAACATCCCACTAGTGTTTAATTAATTGAATATGTCCAGAGAGAGAAAGCGAGAACAAACCAGATAAAAATATGGATTGAGTGAGGGAGGAATGTTCATATTGAGAAGAAATAGGCAATGAGGTGGAGACCCTTGAATGTCTGGGTAAAGGAAGACTATGGACAATGGTGAATTGTGAATTGCTAACCTCTATTTCAATAGGGTGACATGATGATGATGATATTTAGTATTATTAAATTGGTGTGGCAGCCTAGGCAACATTAACACAGTCTGCCTTTTGTTGAAGATAGAGCATCTTACCCCGTATAGTGCAGAATTGAGAAGTTAATATATAGGGCAAAGTATGTAGGACACCATGAAGAGATAAAAATTACATTACTGAAAGCAAAGCAAATGTGATAGAAAGATCATGGGCAGTTTTCCTTCCTGGCACTAGGGCTTACCAGATCCAGATGTAGAGAATCTTCCCAGAATAGGACATGGAAAATGCTGAATAAAATTTGGGGGGGAGAGGGGAATTGCAATAACTATGTTTATTGTGACATGTTAGAGAACCTTTTTTAATATTTTTTTTATTGATTTCAGAGAGGAAAGGAGAGGGTGAGAGAGAGAGAGAAACATCAATAATGAGAGAGAATCATTGATTGGCTGCCTCCTGTACGCCCCACACTGGGCATGTGCCCTTAACTGGAATCGAACCTGGGACCCTTCAGTACACAGGCCAATGCTCTATCAATTGAGCCAAACCAGCTAGGGCTAAAGAACCTTTTAAAAGTTATTAAAAGCAAGACAAAGGAAGAAGATAGTTTCAAATGTAACCAGATATAGTTGAAAAAGAACCACAGAACTTCTAGAAATGAAAAATATAATCATTGAAAATAATAGCTTTAAAATATAAAGATTCAACAGCAAGTTAAAGCAAAGCTGAAGAATTAGTGAACTAGAGGAATTATCTAAATATGGCACAGATTTTATAAGTTTGAATGAAATGGTTATACAGTGGTACCTCGAGATACGAGTGCCCTAACATACGAGATTTTTGATATACAAGCCGTCGAGCAAGCGATTTTTTGCTTTGAAATACGAGCAACATTTGAGATAGAAGTAATCGCGTGGATCAGCCCGCTGCACACGACCCACCAGTTTACCACGACTCAAGCGTCTCATAGTTTCCCACGCCTCAGTCAGTGTGCTTATTTACCTCGTTGTCGAAGCATCTTTTGTGCATTTACATACTTTATCACATTTCTTTTTATAACCATGGGTCCAAAGAAAGCGAGTGGAAAGGTCAGTGCTCAGAAGAGGATGATGTCTATTGAATTAAAGCATGAAATCATAGAAAAATATGAGCAAGGTGTGCGAGTGGCTGACTTGGCGAGGCAGTACGGGCGTAGTACTTCAACGATATGCACTGTGCTTAAACAGAAGGAGTCGATAAAGGGTATAACGCCAGCTAAGGGCATTACAATAATTTCTAAGCTCCGTAGCTCTCTCCATGAAAAGATGGAGAATCTACTGATGGTGTGGGTGACGGAGAAGCAGCTTAAAGGAGATACATTAACATAGGGCGTCATATGCGAGAAGGCGCGAGCGATTTACAGTGATTTGCTGGAACAGACCCCGCGCGCTTCCACAGACGAAGCATCAGAAGACTCATTTAAAGCCAGTAGAGGCTGGTTTGATAACTTCAGGAAAAGGTCTGGCATTCACTCCATCGTCAGGCATGGTGAGGCAGCAAGTTCGGATGTGAAGGCAGCTGAGGAGGTGGAGGAGATATCTACAAGTGAGATAAAGGAGATCTTAGGAATGTGGGAGAAGGTGTCACACTTCGTGGAAAAGAAACACCCCAAAAAAGTTGCTACTGGTCGTGCATCGGAGCTGTTCAATGAAACTTGCCTCACCCATTTCAGAAACATTCTGAAAGGGAGGAAGAGGCAAACCTCTTTGGACACGTTTTTTTGAAATTGGCCAAAAATGCAAAGACCAGTAGCAATTAAGTTCACTGAAGATTAGTTAAGTTACATTCAGTTTAGGGATAAAGTGTAGCATTAAGAGTGTAACGAGTAGGTAAATATACTTTATAAAACCAGTTTATTCTTTTACATTCTCTTGTATTATGTTTTTATACAATAGTTGTCATTTATAAATACATTTTTCTTATTCAAAAACATGTAACAAGAACAACTGGGGTGGCATTTTGGGGGCTGGAATGGATTAACGGCATTTCAATTGATTTCAGTGGGGAAAATTGCTTTGAGATACGAGCAGCTTGATATATGAGCAAGGTTAGGAACGAATTAAACTCGTATCTCGAGGTACCACGTATATAAGATATTTAATCAGCGTTCCAGAAGATAATAGAAAGACTATGTTCTCCCCATCCCAGCAACATATTGTTAATTCTATGCTTTCCCCAACATTCTTGTGTGTGAGGTTTATCCATTCCGATATGTTCATTTTCACTCCTCTATTGTGTTCCATTGTGTACATATTGCTTAATTTCTATTATATCTGTTCTCTTGTTGATGCACATCAGGGTTATTTCCAGTTTGGGGCTATTATGAATGGGTCACTATGATCATTCCTATACACATCTGATAAAAGTGCAAGAATTTCTCTAGAGTTTATATACGTAGGAATTTAATTACTAGTTTATAGGATGAATTTCACACACAGTAATAACTGCCTCGTATGATTGCTGTGGGAGTAAAGTTAAATAAGGGACAGGCTGTCTAGTTGGAAGACATTATCCACATTTGAAAAGAGGTTTTTTAAAACATATCCCAGGCAGCACACACGATCAGTTGCGCAGCTATGGGATTAGGGTCTAAGCAGCTGCAACTGAATGGCCTTGTGGGGTTAAGCAGGGTTGGCGTTCTGGAAGGAGATGGGTTCTGAATGAACATAGCGGGGGTGGGACTTGAGGTTCCAGGATTCACATAGAGAGTTCCAAGCAAGGCCTATTAGGGATGCCCCTCCAAGGCTTTCAGAAGTGTGTTATGTGGTGGGGCCCTCATGTGAGGATTGCAGGTCTGCCACAAAAGAAGAGGTTAAAGGTTCATTTCAGCCCTTGTGATGTGTTCACAGGATCTTCTGCCCAGAGGCCTGGACATCAAACAGGAGGAGCTAGGAGACCTGGTGGACAAGGAGATGGCTGCCACTTCAGCTGCTATTGAAATTGCTACAGCCAGAATAGAGGTATGGAGCCCTGGCCGGTGTTCTCAGTGGATAGAGCTTCAGCCTATACAACAAAGGGTTGCAGATTTGATTCTTGGTCAAGGGCATACACCTGAATTGCAGATTCAATCCTGGCCCTGGTCAGGGTGTGTGCAGAAGGCAACCAATTGATGTGTCTCTCTCACATTAGTGTTTCTCTCTCTTCTCCTCCCTCCCTCCCTCTTTCCTTTCTTCCTTCCCATTCTCTAAAAACCAATGGAAAGCCCTAGCCAGTTTGGCTCAGTGGATACAATGTCTCAGGTTCGATTCCTGTCAAGGGCACATGCCTGGGTTGTGGGCTCGATTCCCAATGGGGGACTTGCAGGAGGCATCTGATCAATGATTCTCTCTTATCATGGATGTTTCTCCCTCTCCCTTCCTCTCTGAAATCAATAAAAATATATTTAAAAATAAAATAAAATAAAAATCAATGGAAAAAAATATCCTTGGGTAAGGATTAACAAAAGAAAAAAAAATAGAGGTATGGAAGTGTCTCAAGATCTAAAGTGATGCTCTTGTAGCTTTCCTTTGGCAACATTTTCTATTGAATATATCTTAGTTGTTCGTTAAGGCTTCAGAGAATCCTTATAAAAATAAACCAAAACCAGATTATACCAGAATCTCTTAAGGGTAGAAATTGAGAAAGTCCTTACCACTAGAAGAAGAGCAGTTTCCTCAAGGATCAGCATACTTTGGTATAAGGCTATCCTGCATTCAAGTTCCAGATTGATTGACCACTTACTAACTGTATGACTTCCACTAAGTTACATTAACCTCACTAAGATTCAGATTTCATTGACAATGCTTGTCTCAGAAAAGCTGAGTGGGCCCCATTGGAAAAGTCACACATTGCTTCTTTGGTAAAAGACTCAGGCTGCCACCTTGGAGTACCTGCTTATAGGACCTGGTAGCAGCTGCCCTATCAGCATGGTGCTATAGCTTGCAGAGTTCTGTGCACACCAGCCTAGGTTCCAGAATATCAAGACACTGACAGAGACAGCCTGCTGTAGCTGCCGCCCACTGAATAGATCAGAAGTTTACTAGTAGATTGTTTTCCTGATTCTCACAAGGATGTGGATGGATTCTTCTAGATTTGAATATTGGACCCAAAGTGTGGGATTCCAGTAGGTTCTCAGTACCTGTGATGTGTTAAAAAACCCTGCTTCTCTTTAACAGGAAATGCTCAGCAAATCCCGAGAAGGAGACACAGGAGTCAAATTAGAGGTGAACGAAAGGTCAGTCTGAACAGCATGGTAGCACGTAGGTGATCAGGGTCAGTCTTGCCTGCACTGGTTTATACTAATAGAACTCCAGCAGCCACAGGGAAAGGTTGAGTCTACTAGTATGTAATTATCAATAATCGTATTAACAATGGAGATCACTGTTGCATTATAGGGGGAAAGAAACCCCCAGAAATCCTCACTTAGCTATTCCTTATAAAGAAGATCCATGATCCAGTCTCCTCACTTACCTGCCTTTCCTTTGGGGCTTCAGCCAGAGAGCATACCCTGCCTTACTTCCCATTCCAAGTATGCCTGTGTTTAGGAATGAAAAAGAGAACAGTTTTCTTCATTGGTATTAGTCTCAGTTCTGTAACCTCACTTTATTTATTTACTTTTTTTTTTTCCTAGGATTCTTGGTTCATGTACCAGCCTAATGCAAGCTATTCAGGTCCTGATTGTGGCCTCGAAGGACCTCCAGAGAGAGATAGTGGAAAGTGGACGGGTAAGCGTGGGCAAGGGCCCAGAAACAGGAAGAACAGACATTAGTTACATATTCCCAGCTTACTGAGAGGCTAAGTCTACATGAAACACTCATCCACATTCAGTGAAATCTATGTATGTTGCCTTCTCACCCTATGTGTCCATCTGAGGGTGCAGCTGCTGACACTGGGGATGTCAGCAGATGTCATAGGAAGAAGCTGGAACACTGCCAAGTCCTCAGAGAGCAGCCAGGCACAGCTTCCAGCTACGTGCTCATCATTGGAGCCTGCTGTGGAAACCAAGTGTGTGTTGCAAGACTGGGCCCTTGGAGGAGGAACTGAGAGGTTTTGAAAACAAGGCAAATCGGAAGAACGAACCTGCTGCTGACTTTTACAGTGGCTCTGCCATGTCTCTTTCCAATCGTAGTCAACTTGCAGTGCTTCATAGACTCGCCCTCAGTCTTGTCTTGACATTGTCACTTGGATTTCCTTCATTCCTTTGCTGGCATTATTGTCATCTTATTTTTCCCCCACATCCCTGAAGCAGCTGCAATTCAAGAGACAAAGGTCCAGGGAGGGTTTATGAACCTGAAAGCAATCATGTAAGGAACAAAGCCATATCTGTTTTGGTATGGTGATTTTTATCAATCTGAGAGATGTTGTTTTTGGTCCCCAAAATTAGAAAGAGGGACTGAGCAAGAAGTATCTGTAGATTCTCAGACTATCAGGTACTTTCAAAGCATAAATACATTTTTTAAATCCAAGTAGAAATAGTCTTTTAAAAATTATTCACTGTATACTCTCTTCTTTTGGCAAATCATGGAGATCAGCTAGGTTCCTCTAAAATTTATTCATAAACTAGAGGCTCAGTGCATGATATTCATGCACTGGGGAGGAGGATGTCCCTCAGCCCAGCCTGCACCCTCTCCAATCTGGGACCCCCTCAGAGGATGTCCCTGTGGGATGGGTCCTAAACCAGTAGTCGGACATCCCCTCTCACAATCTGGGACTGCTGGCTCCCAGTCGCCTGCCTGATTGCCTCTAACCACTTCTGCCTGCAAGCCTGATCACTCCCCTGCCAGCCTGATCTACGCCTAACTGCTTTCCTGCTGGCCTGCCCCCCCTCAGTTGCCTTCCCCTTTCGGCCTGCCTCCCCATGCCCTCCCCTGCAGGTCTGCTGCCCCCCAACTGTCCTCCCCTATAGACCTGCCCCCCCCCAATTTTCCTCCCCTCCCTGTAGGCCTGGTCACCCCCAACTGCACTCCCCTCCCTGCAGGTCAGTCACAACCAACTCCCTTCCCCTGCAGGCCTGGTCACCTCTAACTGCCCTCCCCTGCTGGCCTGATCGCCCACAACTGCCCTCCCCTGGCCATCTTGTGACTACATGGGGGTGGCCATCTAATGCAAGGGTGAGATGGTCAATTTGCATATTGCCTCTATTTTATATAGGATAGTGTTTGTATACTAGAGGCGTAGTGCATGAAATTTGTGCATAAGAGGGGTATGTCCCTCAGCCTAGCCTGCACCCTCTCCAATCTAGGACCCCTCAAGGGATGTCCAACTGCCCGTTTAGGTGGGATCGGGCCTAAACGGGCAGTCGGACTTCTCTTTCACAATCCAGGACTGCTTGCTCCCAACTGCTCGCCTTGCTGCCTTTTTGATTGCCCCTAACCGCTTCTGCCTGCCAGCCTGATCACCCCCTAACCACTCCCCTGCTAGCCTGATTGAAGTCTAACTGCTGGTCCCTCCAAACTGCTCTCCCTGCTGGCCTGATTGCCCACAACTTCCCTCCCTTGTAGACTTGTCCTTCCTAACTGCCCTCCCCTGCTGGCCATCTTGTGGTGGCCAGCTTGTGTTCACATGAGGTCAGTCATCTTTGACCATGTGAGGGGCAACCATTGTGTGTGCTGGAGTGACAGTCAATTTGCATATTACTCTTTTCCTAGATAGAATAGAGGCCTGGTGCACAGGTGGGGGCCAGCTGGTTTGCCCTGAAGGGTGAGGGTTCCCTTGGGGCACGTGGTGGTTTGCAGGCTGGTCATGCCCCCCAGCAACTCAAGCAGAGGCCCTGGTATCTGGGATTTATTTATCTTCTATAATTGAAACTATGTAGCCTTGAGTGGAGCCAAGCCTCCTGCTCACTCTGTGGCCACAGCCATTTTTGTTGGGATTTATTTATCTTCTACAATTGAAACTTTGTAGCCTTAAGCAGAGGCCAAGGCAGGCCAGGGCTGTAGAAGCTTGGCTTCCTCCATCACCGGGGGCAACTTGAGCCTCCTGTTCTCTCCAGCTAAGTGGCTGCCGCCATTTTTGTTAGGATTTATTTATCTTCTATAATTGAAACTTTATAGCTTTAAGCAGAGGCCAGGGCAGGCAGAAAGCTTGGCTTCTTCCATTGCCTGGGAAACCCAAGCCTCCTCCTCTCTTTGTGGCTGCAGCCATCTGGGTTGGGTTAATGTGCATACTCGCTCCTGATTTGGCTGGTGGGCGTGGCTTGTGGGTATAGTGGAAGTATGGTCAATTTGCATATTACTCTTTTATTAGGATACACATCCACACTAACAATTTGGAAATATAATAGAAATGCTATGGGTTCTGGAGTCAGAAGAGCCTAGGATTTACTTTATTTCTTGTATGACCTTGGGAAAAGTATTTTTGCCTCTCAAAACCTTATTTTTCTTATCTGTAAAATTGGAATAATAATGCTTGCCTCTCAGAGTGGCTGTGAAAATTTATATGAGGTAATATATATATATATATATAAAGCACCTGGCACACAACAGGCACTCAATAAAAGGTAGCTATTATTATTTCTCATTTCCCTAGGGCACAGCATCTCCTAAAGAGTTTTATGCCAAGAATTCTCGATGGACAGAAGGACTCATCTCAGCCTCCAAAGCTGTGGGCTGGGGAGCCACTGTCATGGTGTAAGTGTCGATGGGTTCCAACGCTCCTCCCACCCCCATTCCATTGATCACCCTAGAGCAGTGGTTCTCAACCTTCCTAAGGCCGCGACCCTTGCATACAGTTCCTCATCTGGTGGTGACCCCCAACCATGAAATTTTGCTACTGTTATGCATCGTGATCAAAATATCTGCATTTTCCAATGGTCTTAGGCAACCCCTGTGAAAGGGTCGTTCAACCCCCAAAGGGGTCGCGACCCACAGGTTGAGAACTGCTGCCCTAGAGAATAAGTAAGTGGAGGGAGATATCCCTGCTAGAAATACACTGTTGATAAGGAAGTCAGTAAGACAAGTTTAAAAGGGAGACTGGGTCCCCTGGGGCAGCATAGGCAGGCTGTGCTCCCTAGCTGACAGGGTGAGGGGATGGTCTAGAGGTGGGATCCTAAGGGTTTTCAGCTGTGACTGCTACAGTGACATAATCCATGTTGTCCTTTCCTGACTGTTAGTGATGCAGCCGATCTGGTGGTACAAGGCAAAGGGAAGTTCGAGGAGCTAATGGTGTGTTCCCATGAAATAGCTGCTAGCACAGCCCAGCTTGTGGCTGCATCCAAGGTAGGACCTGTATAGGACTCCCTAGGATACTATGAGGCCTGGCTAGGTTAGAGATACTTGGACTCTGAAGCTGGATTCAAGAACAGATAATTTCTCCAGGGTCCAGGATGGTTGAGTCCTAAATTAAAATTCTGACTCTCAAGGATACCCATACCCCTCCCTCTAAAAGCCTTTCATCTTTCAGCAAGGAACCCTTCAACTCAGCTCACCACACATGGCTCCTCTTGGCACTCTTCATCTTTGTTGCAAGTGGCCTTTGAGGGTCCCAACTGTACTGACCTCTGATAAGCAATCACAGCATTCCAGGAGCACTCAAATAAGGAATGAGTCAGAGCAGTTAGATGCTTGCCTGGCATGGCACAGAGCTTCCACAATCAGTGTCTGCCTCTCTTCAAGACTCCAAATTTGAACCATTGCCCCAGCTAGTCCTAATGCAAAGTTTGTCACTAGTATTCTTCTATGAGTTCTACAGTAGCCTAGAGAGTGTTTTTTAATCATCCTTATTTATTGCTATCCCAAATTGATTTTCACAAATGGAGCATTTCATTAAAATGCCTGATAAAGCTAGAGACCACCAAGCATATAAGCCAGGAAGTACCTTTTATATTAAAAATATGCTAGGAGTTGACCCCACAGTCAGTGATTTTGGAGAAGTTGGTTGGTAACTGCAGTGGGTCAGATATATTGATCAAGAACCACCAATCCAACTTTTGACTCGGTCCTTGCCACCACTCTGTTATGTGAACCTAACTGCGTTTGGTTCTGGCAGGTGAAAGCCGGTAAGGACAGCCCAAACCTGGCCCAGCTGCAGCAAGCCTCTCGAGGGGTGAGCCACGCCACCGCCGCGGTTGTGGCCTCAACCATTTCTGGCAAATCACAGATTGAGGAAACAGGTAGCCTCTCAGAAGCAATGCTTTACCCATCTGATATAGCTGTTCTTTACAGTCTTCTCTATGATCCCAATTTCTCACAGTTCTGGTTCTAAATTCTCTTTTACTTTTCATCTTTTACATAAATACTTATTTTCTCGTAAGAAGGAACACCATATTAGCATGCTAATTATTTCACTATAGTGACACACCTTTAGGTAGATTTTCCATTTAGTCATTTCTCTGAATTCAAAGATAATGCCTCTACAGGCCTGTTTGTCTGGGGAGTGGAGTTCTGATTCTGGTTACCCTGTTACTGTCTCCATCCTTTACAATGTGCATATATGTGTTGATAAAAAGCAAACCAAGCATTTCAGCAGAACATTGGCCTTGGCCACCTCCCAGGCAAGGGTCAGCCAGAGGTATTATTTGATAAGAACTTCTCATTTTCATCCTTACAGACAACATGGACTTCTCAGGCATGACACTGACCCAGATTAAACGCCAGGAGATGGATTCTCAGGTAGGAACTCCATCTCTAAGGTTAGGCAGTCTCTATTGCATATGGTGTCGACCCCAAATATTCCCATGGTGAGAAGCCAGTGAGCAAGAGACTTGGGAGGAAATGAACTCAGGTGTACCATGTAGCCCAAGAATTAATGTAAGTGATGCTAAAGGAAACAGTGGAGGTCTCCAGCACCTACCACCGAACCTGGGTTACATATGAGTGCTCAGCAAATATCTCTTAAATTAATCAATAAAATTACTAACATTAATGAGCAGAAGAAGAGCCAGAGCCAATCTCTCCTTTAGTGAGATTGTGCCTGTACAATAATAACTCTTTTAAGTTGTACCAACTCTTCCAAGATGCCAGAACTATCATTGATTCCTACCTGAACTTCCAAGGAACTAGAATTGAAGGGTTATGATTAGATTAGAACACAATATAGATGTGCCAGACATTAGAGTTGTTTTTAGATAGTGATTTATCAGAGGAAATTAAGTCCTACTTCCATTCAGGCATGTGTACTATAAAGCACCATACTTTTCTAGTAGAGGGTCCCAGAGAGAAGATAGGTGGAATAGATGGATCAATGAGAGGGTGGAGAACTTAGAACAGAGACGAAGATGGGATTGAGAACTGGTAAGCTATAGAATAATATGGAAGAAAACTGGAAGATGGAAAAAAGGGATTAAGTCAAAATAAGACAATTCTCAGAGCTCAAAAGAAATTCCACTTTCCCCACAGGTTAGGGTGCTAGAGCTAGAAAATGAACTGCAGAAGGAGCGTCAAAAACTGGGGGATCTTCGAAAAAAGCACTACGAGCTTGCTGGTGTTGCTGAGGGCTGGGAAGAAGGTAAGCCGCTGGAGGACCAGCATTAGCCTGCAGTGAAAGGGGTACTGTGTGATAAGGGCTTTCCCCTCAACTATAACAGAATGAAGAGCCCATTGGTCAGTGACTTCCTCCTTCTCTATACTCACAGAGCATGTTTTCAGTTGGAAACAGTCTAAAAGCCCAAAACAGATAAATTGTGAATTGAAAGCTTTTGTTGTCTTCTTTCAAGACCTTAACGTTGACCGGTAGAGTGGTCACTCGCCACCATTTCCTTCCAGGCCCAGTGAGCCTGGTTTACCCCCCAGGAGTCTGGTCTCTGGCCAGCCTAGAGTTGAATGATGATCAGTGAAGATCCAGCAGACAGGGCAAGTGAATTACCAGGTCCTGGCTGTCTAGAGCCAGTGGTAGGCAGCAATGGCCAAAAAATAGGAAGAGTCAGGAGCTAGAAATGGCGTGGACTGAATAATGTTTGCCCACCAGCCCAGAGACTTCGTTGCTCGGACTCTGTGAGTACTGCTTTTCTGCATGTCCAACGTGGCTACTTGTTCACCCCCAAGCTTGCCGATTCTTGTCAAACTTGGCTGGCTATTGTATATCCCAGTCATTCCTGGACACTTCACTTAGGGACGAGGTGGTTATCATGATAATGTACTTTAGAGCTCAACAGGGTGGCATCTTTGGTTAACAGAACAGGTGCATGAAAGGCTGTGAAACATGAATGGCTGTATTGTCTTTTAGAAACAGAAGCATCTCCACCTGCACTGCAAGAAGTGATAACCGAGAAAGAATAGAGCCGCCCTGATGCCCCCACACGTCACAGTGTAAATCTTTGTTGCCTGTTTATGTGTGTATATTATTCCCCAGCCACAGACTAAACCCTTAGAGTCACAGTGGCAGCCACACCACTCCCATTGTCCAGTGCTGAGGACCTGCATGGCCTTCCAAAGACTCCTCCACAGTGACACCCTTTGTGTTAGAACCCGTGATCTGTATTCTTCCCCGCCTCCCTGGTGTCCAGAGAAGACGGGGAACAGGGCCACCCCCACAAAGAGGACCTCCCTCCCAGTCCTGCCTGCTATTTTAGCCCCAAACAATCAGTGTCCTTGTCCGAGGGGCTGTGGTTGTTATGACTGAGAGCCTGGAGAGGGAAGATCTTACGGTTTTTCTCTTCTGTTTTCTTCTCAGTCTTTTCAGTTTCATCACTTGCACAAACTTGTGAGCATCAGAGGGCTGGTGGATTCCAAACCAGGACACTACCTGGAGTCTGCACAGAGTCAGAAGAACAGCAGGAGTGTCCTGGCTGAGAATGCCAAGGCAATGCTTCCCCTCTTTTGGCAGTTCCATGGATTCCTACTGCTTCTTATGGTGGTTGGTTGGGTTTGGGGTTTCTTTTTTCAAGTTTCACTCTAGCCAACTCTCCCAAAGGGAACAGCTCTGAAGCTCTGAGCTCCTAGGAGCCCCTGACCACAGCAGTCAACAGCGATGGTGCTGCTCAGGCTTTACCTTGGTGCTCCCCATCAGCCTCCATGCTTGTGTCCTGCTGAGTGTGGGACTCAAGGCCACTTCCCAGGGTCGGGTGGAGCTGCTGAGCCACAGCTTTCCTTCAAAGGCAGAAGTGGAGGGAGTGCCTTTCCCTCCTAAAGTTGGAGCCCAGTTGAAAGCCTCTGCCACCTTCATAAGTGAGAGGGCCACAGAGAGAAAGGGGTGCACACGACCCAGGTCTTCAGGAGACACCTTCCTTGGGAACTCCTTGTGACCAGGCTGAAAAACCTTATCGCATGCTCGAATGGAACTGGTGAGAAAGCCACACCTCTTTTTCCAGAATGAATGTTCCTTGGCACCTCCCTTCAGATCCAGGCAGGGCCCTGAGGGAGCTTGTGAGAGGTTTTCAGTTCTTTTCTCCAAATGTCTGCCTGCCTTGGTATCCTCTTGAATCTGAAAAAGATAGTTCCATGTTCTACCTAATTGATAGACCCAGAAAATCAGGCAAACTTGCTCCCGGTAGGAAAGAACCCTGTGCTTGGTTTGGTACCTTTAATATTTATTACTAACCTCCGTTAAGCAGCAGCAAGCAGCAGCAGCAGCCAACAGAAAGACACTTGGAGCAATCAGGATTTCAGGTGTGACTATGGCAAGGCTTGTATTTCTGCCCTATACATCAGTCTTGAAGAATCGGAAACAAGGCCAAGATGCCATCCACATCTGTAAACAGTTTGGATCACAAAGCAAGCAAGGTTTCACAGAGCATCCAGGGCAGGGAAAACAAAAAAGGGGGGACACTGGCTCTGACCCTTTCCCAATACATGTCCCAGGCCCTCGCTACTCTGTGGACAGGATGAGGGCACATGAATAGCCTTGTAGAGATTGGCATCCAGACAGCACTTCTCCACCTCCAGCCGGACCCCAGCATTTAAGTGACCTTTTGATCTTGGACTGTGTCTTCCTTATCCATAGCAACTCCTAGGTAGTAGCCAACAAGCACTTCCCAGGACCTGTCCCAAAGGAACATTGTAAGTGTGGCTACGTGACAGATTGTGAGACTCCTGTTTGATCACTGTGAATCAACCTCCCTCCATCCTATACACCCCCTCACACTCCGTCTCTGTGCATTTCTAAGTAGGGCATTCAAAATCCTATCTCCCTTGAGCTCAAATTATGAGATTTATATGTGTGATCTCCACACTGGGCTAAAAAAGAGGGTTCAGCAGTAGAAATTGAGCGCTTGTGTTTAATGCTTCTTTGTGCTCAGTGCTTTTCCATCCAAGGCTCAGAAGGAGTGGTGTGTGGCATCCCTGGCCCACTTGTGCCAATTAAGCCAATCACTGTGTTCTCAATGTGGGTCAATATTTCCAAAGGTGGCTGGTCTTCATTTCCAGAATTTCGGCCAAACATTTGTGCTCCAAATTACCAGTGTAGGGGAAAATCTTGTATATTGGGGCAGATTAGGACTCTTGAAAAATACTTTCTCTAAAAAGAAGCCACAGTAATTTGTTGTTAATCCTCATTTGAGGATATGTTAATTGATTTTAGAGAGAAGGAAGAGAGAGAGAGGATCACTGGCCACCTCTCATATACACCCTGAACAGGAATCAAACCCACCACTTTGCAGTGTATGAGACAATGCTCCAACCAACAGCCACATTGGTCAGGGCACCACACTAATTTTTAAAACTTCATGGGCTTAACCAGTAATAAAACCATTAAGAAGGCACTTAAACAGGAGCTCAGGTTCAGTCAGTTTCATAGGAGGCAAAACCTGTCAGATAATTACTTCATCATTGCTCAAATTAGAAGCTAGTCCATTCTCCAGCCAAAATCAAATTGGCCTGTCTCATTACTTCTAAATATGAGTGTGTGGTACTTGGTGTGAAATACTTGATGAAAATGAAAATCTTATCCTAAGGCTAAAAATGAACCTCACAGCCTTTTAAATTAGTCACTGAGCATCATTTAGTGCCTGGAGTCTCATGGGTCAGTGTAAATGGGTCATGACGAGAAAACAACAGCAAAATAATGGCTTAGGACTAACAAGAAGTTAAGATGCAGCCGAATCTATTATGCAATATTGTAATATGGTGCTCTAATACCATTTACCATTAGAATAAGGATGTGTATATAAATAAGGAAAGTAAAAAACTATTTGTGGGGTTACTAGTATTTATATCTGAGCAAGAAGTTTAAATTGGACTATAATTGAGATTGATCCTTAGGATCCCACCTAAATATGAGACCCCAGCCCTGTGGCTGGAAGAACCAAACATTGTCCAGGGCAGCCTTGCTTGGAAGTGTTTGAGCTGCTGAGTTAGACACCAGGTCCCAGGGAGTCACAAGTGCAAGTTGTTTATTCAGGTTGGTATACTTTGGCCTCACTAAGGAGCTGATTCTGAGTTTGTACCCAGGACATACTCACTTCTTAGTCTAGAGCAGCGATTTGAACCAGTGTGCATAATTTTAAAACATGCAATACCTGACTATTTAGTCAGAGGCACTGACCTCTTTCCCTTAGATTGTCAAATAAAATGAAAATAGCCATCCAGTGTGAATGCCCCGTCTTAACCATAAATATATAGGTCATATAATAGAGTTGCATCTTATTGGTCACTTTGCATAATAAGGTTGCATCCAATTGGTTAATTCTTGGTACCAGAAATCCTTATATACACGTAAGTATAGATACCTGATTTTTTTTTTAAAGTCACTGGAGCAAAAAGGGTAGGTAATTACTATTAATTTTTTTAGTAAATCAAAATTATACCTTTTTTTGTCAGATCAGCAAAAATTGTCTTTTTGGTGTGCTGTAGAATTTTAGTAGTTTATGTATGAGATGAAAAGGTTGAAAATCGCTGCTCCAGAGGGGTCCTCTGGCTCCACTTACCCTGGTCTTTAATAACTAAAGTTCTTGCTACCTTCTACCACCTTTCAAAGTCTCTGGAAATCCCTCCTGCCAACAAAAGCCTTTAATCCTGGCACTGGCCTTCCAATCAAATCGGCTTTGCCCTCTCTCTCTGCCATTCTCCATCCTCCAGAGACTGCACTGCCTGTAGCATAGAACACCACCACAGGCCTGCCCACCACCAACACAGCAAACTGGTGAGCTGTCTGCTGTTAAAGTCCTTTGTCTCCCAGGTCCAGACCAAATAAGAGATCAGCAACTAACAGTGGTGGCCCAGCCTTCCTATCCCAGGAGCCAAAGCAACATGAAACAATTGCTTACATGCTATTGGGTCCGATTCTGAGAGTAGATAATTTTCAGACGTGTCTTTCAGCTGATCCTCAACTACCTCAGGTTTGAAAGCCCTAAATTAAGCTGATTTTTCATAGGGACAAACCGAGGGGGTTCAGGTAAATCTTGGTGATAACACAGTTGTCTCGAACTTAAAACTCTTTCACATTTAGGTTTGCAAGGATGGAGTTGGGATTGTTTTTCTTTTCTGTTTTTAACCTTTCCCCCACTTTTCCATTAGAATAGTTCTTATAAATGAATTTCATTTTTCACTGAGTGCCTACCTTCCCAGGGCAGGTAGCCACTGGCTTTTGTTCCCTTCCAATAATACTTTTATTATAGTATTAAGACCTTTCTTTGTATAATACATTGCATCTGTGTTTCCAATTTTTCAAATAAATATTTCAACCTGGCAATGAAAAGTAGCTTTGATAACTGACCAAAGTTGTTTTGAGGTCTGGGGTTCCAGTTAAAAGCCTACATTTATATACTGGGGTTCATTTAATCCACTTAAGCTCTAGGAATATGTCTACATTTTCTGAAGCATGGAACTACTGCATTTCCTTTGTTATAGAGAAACTCTAGTTTGTACTCCTTAAAATCGGTCCTCTCTGTACATTCCTGTCCCCGAAAATGATCAAAGTGGTCAGTAGTATAATTGATCTAGAAGACCAGGTCTTTGCCTAACCTGGGGTCTTAGGCCATGGGTACACCCTTCTCCATTTATAAGATGCATAAGTAAACTACCGCCTTAACATTGGATGGGACGAATTCTGCTCAGGGACTAGCCAGCCAGCTAGTTACCAGAGGATTTTCAGAGGGAGCTGATAGAATGGAGCTGGTTGCATGGTGACCCTTCCCTGGCAGGATTGTCTGCTACCTCATACTTGCCAATGTGTTAAGCCAAGGGATCTATAGGGAGGGAGGGAGATGGGGAAGGCCTGAGGTTGGTAAGCAGAATAATTGTCCAAATGACACATTAAGTAAACAGAGAATGAAGCGAGTAATCAGAAGCTATCGAGTAAGTAGGTCATACAACCTGGAAAAGGAAGGAAAATAGTGTTGAAACTACCCATTGGGGAAGATGAACGGGAAAGAGAAGATGGGGATCACTTGCCTATCATTGGGCTCTTCTCCCTGCAGGAGGATGCCAAGGTGAGCCTGCTCCATTTGAAGCACCACTGATAGACTAGGCACTTGGTCACAGCTCTTGCAGATCAAGTGTGAATCTGAGAGTCCCAGAAGCCAGGCCGAGGACTGCCTTGAGCACACAGGGCCCCATGCTTTGAAATATCTGGGGTGTGGGTCTGGCCTCAGCCAGCAATGCCATCCAGGCAGATCCTCACTCCTGTTTCAGGTGTACTTGTCCTTGACTCTCCCTACCTGCACATGGCTTGACAGGGTACCCCACGGGCTCTGGTACTCATGCCTGAGTGGTCTTCCTGGGGTCCTGTGGCTTGCTCCCCAGTTCTAGGAAGGCAGCCTGGCTAGTTGGTCACTGGCTATTATAAGGAATCCTGAAATCAGGCCACCAGAATGATGCCTAAAGGGGGAGAGGGGCAGATAGGGTTTATAGATGGGGACCAAGTTTGGGGTCTAGGAATGGCACTGCCAAAGTAAAAGGGAACAAATGGTTGAACTGGGCAAGTGGAAGGATAGCCTAGATGAAATCTTGGCCAGGGGCATATAGCTGAAGCATACTAAGTACCATGTGATTTAAAGCCAGTAAATTTAATCCTGCTCACTAGGTTGTTCTCAGTCTTTAACACATTACCCAATGTAGGGGACAGATAGGCCTTTAAATACTTAGGAATGAGTAAATGCTCATTTTGAAATGTGTTCTTATTTTTACCCACATTTTATGCATCCATTGTGCAGAAATTTTCAAAAATGAAGGCTTTCTGTTCCCTGTTCTCAAAAGTGGCACTCACGTACTCAAACTGTTTTCAAGTGTCTATCAGGCTCTGGAAACACTGGGAAGCAAGAACAGACTTCCACACTTCTGGAGCTTCCAGGCTATTGAAGGAAACAGGATGATAATAAAAACAAGTGTATAACTATAATTGGAGTTAAGTAGAAGAAAGCAGCACAGTAGAGGGCTCTGCACATGTAAGGAAGAATTAGAAAAAAGCTTTCTGATAGTAATAGCTTAGACTAAAGTACAGAGTATGAAGAGATGTTGACTAGGCTCTCTCAGAGGGCACAAAAGGGGAGCCAGTATAGCTGGAGCCTAACAAGCGATACAAGGTAAGTCTGGACAAAGGCAGGAGCAGATCATGCAGACATGGAACATGGTTGATGGGCTTTAGGCGAAGAGGTATCAAATCATATTTGCATTTTGAAAAGACCATTCCAGTTGCAGTGCAGAGAACATATGAGAGTGGAGCAGGAGCCAATGGGAAATCCAGTGAGGCAGTTTTGTTCCACAGAGAGGAACAAGCCATTGAAGGAGGACAGATCACCCCTCATCCTCACCTTCCGTGTTCACTCGTCAGACTGGCCAACTGAAAACACTTTGCATGCTGACACATTTTTGTCACCTCAACAAGATCTTCCACACTCCCTCTCATTTCCCCCTTTAATTTTGCTTTCATCTCATGATTCACTAATTCTTCCACAGGCCATTTCACGGGGCACACAGGCCCTGCCTTTCTTCCTCAATCCATGTGCACCACAGTCCCTTTGTGAACCAAAGCAGCTCAGCAGTACTGTTTCTAGAGAAAGTATTAGTTTCTAAGTTAAATATCAAAGTCCTTGGAAGCATTCTGGACTGTCCTTCAAATTCTCTACTGAACTTTCCATGTCTCCTAATTAAATACATTTTGTTCCTATGGAACCAACATTCAAAATCAATTTGAAAACTAAATTTTAATTCCTACATTGTTTATAATGACTAATATTACAACAGGTATGTGAGGTGTTTTTTTTTTGTGTGTGTGTGTGTGTGTGTGTGTGTGTGTGTGTGTGTGTGTGTTTTCTGAGTTCTTACTATACACAAGAGACTATAGGAAAGAGAAAAACAAGCCAGGTATGGTCTCTTTTTTAAGGATATTCCAAGCGTGGGAGGAAAATAAGGCACATACACATGAAAGGAATAAAAAACTATTTTAAGAAATTAAGCAGTATTAAAAGGAAGGAGAGAAATCAGGCAAAAACTTTAGAAAGCAATGATTATCAAAGGAGGTGTTTTTAAGGATAAAGAACACTTTGAGGTTGCCATAGCTTCCCGGCTGGCATGGCTTCAGTGGTTGAGCATCAACCTATGAACCAGAAGGTCATGGTTCAATTCCCACTCAAGGCACAAGCCTGGGTTGTGGGCTCAATCCTCAGTGTAGGGTGTGCACGAGGCAGCTGACAAATGATTCTCATCCTTGATGTTTCTATCTCCCTTTTCTCTCTGAAATCAATAAAAATATATACATATATTTTTTAAAAGAATACTTTGAGGCTAAAAAGTCAGAGGAGATAGGAATTGAAGTATGACACAAATAAGAGGTATACTGAAGCAAATTCCTTGAGTTGTGAATTCAATCATTCTTCCCACAAATTCTTATTCACTGTCTACTGAGTTTAAGGCACAGGGATACAATGCCAGGGACACATCCATCCACCCTTTGAGAGCATGCAATCTGGTGAGGCAACTGACACTGAACAAGTATAAGGCATGACCCAAGGTTGCAGGCAAAGGAGGACATGGCAAAGTTAAAAATCACTGAGGTGAGACTTGAAATGACTGATCATAATATCCAAGCAATTTAGGTACAGAAGTGAAGCCCAGAGAGCTTCTGGTTAGAGTAAAAGGATGAAAAGTGTACTCGAAATAGAACTGGAGGAAATAAACTATTCCCAATAAATGGAGGAAGAGAGGTGACAGAATCAGTTTGTAGTAGAAGAGAGGAAGTTCAGAGTTTGAAATCCACACACACACAAAAAAAAGTTCTTTCATGCTCAGACTAGAACAGGTGTTAACTCTTCCGTCTGGGCCAGGCCTTGTAATAGAATGATGGTGAGAGAGGGAAGACAGGGAGGGGAGTGTCCGATGGGTTTGGTTTTCGACGCAGGCTCTACTATGATCCAAGTAGAAATGAAACAAACAAAAAAACGAGACAGTCAACCGCGGGAAATCTCCAGCGGCGTTTCGTTGAGGAGGTGGGGGTGTCCCAGAAAAACCTTGGAAGGGGCAGAGCTAGGTGGAATTTGGGCTCTCAAAGAGCCAGAGCCTGGAGGACCTCACTCCCCTAGGGAGCATGGGTGCAGGAACTGAGCAAACGTCCCCCACCCCCTCCTATGGAAAGGAGCCATCAAGCTGGATCTTCAAGGTGAAGGTCTTTGAGGTGAAGGAGGATGGCCGGAGCCTCACCATGCGTTCCTCCCACCCTGGATCAGACTCTGGGTCCCACCCGCAGCGGGGAGCAGCCTCGCCTCGTTGCCCAGCAACCAGCTCCCCTGTGCCTCTCTCACGGGATCACCCACAGTGACGCGAGGTGCGCGTCATCAGAGCAACGCGGTTTCCACCTGCTCCAGGTAGGCAGGCTGGCCAGGGAGGTCCGGCCTGGTGGCCTGGGCCGGCTCACATTGGGGCCTTGAGAGCTGCAGCCGCTGACTGTTTGGTTGCTGGGCCTTGGCCAGGCCACAGTCTGGAGATGCGCAGGCGCAGTCGGGTAAGCCCTTTCCACACCCTTAGGTCGCCTAGGCCTCGCACATCACCCAGACACTTCTGGGCCCGTTACCAGCTTCTTCCAACTCAGATAAAGTGATGAACACAGTTCCCCACGTGGTAGGTGCGCAGTATTTGTTGCTTAGCATAGCTCCAGTAGTTCATTCTTCGCCTTCATTGGTTCCTATGCTCTTGTAGCGTGGGTCCCACGATGCCACTCCTGTGACATCCAACCCCTCCACTCTGCCTGCTGCTCCTTTCCTGGTTTCTACTCCTCAGCTCAGCACACGCCCCAGTTTGGTTCTTCCCACTCTTAACAGATATTGCTACACCATCTGCTCAGTTATCAAGGTTGTTTAGATGACTCCTAATTGCTCTCCTCTAACAGGACTTATGAGCCCTAGGACTGTGCAGGGCACCATTATGTGCTTTTCTTTAATCCCTCTGACTCTGTCTAAATCTGAAGTCATAATAAATGCTTCCTCCCTCAGTCTCTCCCCTTCTGTGTGCTCACTGAATTTAACAGAATCACTAAAGCATGAAACTGTCAGATTTGACTCTTAACCACCTCTTCTGCCCAACCTTCTACAAGGTGCCAGGCCCTATAAAGCTGTCTCTATCTTCTGTTCTTTGCCTTCTTACTGCCTTTCTACAGGCCTTTCAGCCTCAGTTCCATTTATTTTCTGTTGTTACTTTTTCTTTTAGAAAGAGAGAAAAATACGGATTTGTTGTTCCACTTATTTATGTATTCTTCTGCTGATTCTTATATGTACCCAAATTGGGAATGGAACCCACAATGTTGGCATATGCAGACAGTGCTCAAACAGGGCTCTCTGTTCCATTTCATTTAGTTTCCTTTCTGCTCCTCAGATTGGATAACTGAAAAGAACCTGTCATCAGGTTTGCTGATCTTTCCTTTTACTTCTCAAATCTGCTGTTGAATTCCTCCAGTGAAATTTTCATTTTATGTTCAGGTAGTTTTCAGTCCAAAATTTCTGGTTCCTTTCTATAACTCTTTTTATTGGTATTTTCATTTTGTTCTCCATTGTTTCTCTAGTTCATTGTCTACAGTTTACTGAACTCATTGAGCATATTTAAGATAACTGATTTGAAGTTTTTATTTAGTAAGTCCAATTCTGGGCTTCCTCAGGGATGGTTTCTGCCAACTTCCCCCCCTCCCCCTCTGAATAGTCCATACTATGCTGCTTCTCTCTCTGTTTTATGTTTGTTGTTGAGAACTGTATATTCTTTAAAAAAAATTTTTCTAATTTATTGATTTGGTGAGAGGAAGGGAGAAAGAAACATCAATTTGTTTTCCACTTATTTATGCATTCATTGGTTGATTCCTGTGTGTGCCCTGAGCAGATATTGAAACTGCAGCCTTGGTGTATCAGGATGACACTCTAACCACCAGGGCCAAGAACTATATGCTTCAAGTGTTATAATGTGGTAATTCTCAAAATGTGATTCTTAGTCATTGAGGATTGCTTATTTTTTAAAAAACTGATATTGAAAGAGAGAGATGGATTTGTTGTTCCACTTTTCTATATATTTATTGGTTGATTCGTGTATATGCCCTGACCAAGGATTGAACCCACAACTTTGGCATATTGTGACAATGCTCTAAACAACTGATTACCTGGCCAGGGAGGCATTGCTAATTTTTGTTTTTTGAGCGCTGGAGCTGTATATTACTTTTCCAAATATTTTTGCAAAGTGTGTATTCCTTGTTTTTTAAATTTTTTATAGTTATTCATTATATTTTAAAATCTGAGACCTATAAAACAATTTTTATACAAATACCCGAGAACTGTTAAACTGGACACACCATTTTCACACAATTTGAAAGAAGATTAAAAGTGTAAATTAAAAATTTGTCTCACAACAGAAAAGCAATAACACAAATAAAACAGCTCTTTTGATTTCATATGCCCAATAAATAGTTCTTTTTGTTTATAAATATAAAAGATTGGTTTTCTGAAAAGAAAATGTACATTTTGGCCTCAGGTGAGCATTTTATTGGCATTTCCAACAGATCACCAATATAATTAGAACCAGTTCTCATAGCTTATAAACATTACAACGAGTGTTATCTATATAATAAAAGCCTAAGCAACCGTTACTGCGAAATGACCAGAACAACTGGTCGCTATGATGCACACTTACCACCAGGAGCAAACACTCAACTCAGGAGCTTCCCCCTGGCTCATAGTACACCCAAAGCGGGAGCGCCATTCAGCCAGAAGCCAGGTTCACAGCTGGCAAACGCAGCCATGGTGGCAGGAGCCTCTCCTACTTCCAAGACAGCACTAAGGAACAGCAAGCTGAGCAGTAAGGAGCCTGCCACTAAGGAGCAGTGAGCCAAGTAGTAAGGAGTAAGCAGGTGGGTGGTAAGGAGCAAAGGGGTCCTGGACTGCAAGAGGGCGCAGGCTGGGCTGAGGAACTCCTCTTTCTTCTCCCCCCCCCCGACCTCCCTCCCAGTTCATGAATTTCGTGCACTGGGCCTCTAGTATAATAATGGAATAACATACTGCTTAAAAGTTCTGATTTTTAAAATGAAGTCTAAAATGACAAATCAGAACTAATATACCTCCCAAAGTTTAGTAGAATAAATGGCTCAGCAAGAAAACTAACTAGAAATATTACAAAGGATAGAGAACTTTCCTGTAGGAAAACCCTGAAGAGTGAGCTGAGACATACTAGTGATGATACATTTTTTTACAGAATAAAAATTTCTCAGTATATATCAGTTTAATCTTTACCTCTGTATAAATGCAAAGTGCCATTTTTAATTCAAAAAGCAAAGATTTACTTGTGTGTATCCTTAAAATATAGAGTAAAATATAAATATGAAATGGTATATGAGGAATAAACACAAAATAGAATATATGTCTTTTAAAATTTTGAACTATAGGCATCTTCACAGAGAGATGTGAGCTATAAATGGCTAGTTAAATATCTGAGCTTAGGCAAAATATTTAAAGAATTTTAAATAATAGGTATTTAATATAAAAGAACATAACCAGACTCCACCCAAACCAACCTTAAAATATAAAACCTACTGCATAAACCCACCATTCTATTTTATAACTTATAAAAAAATGGTAAGAACACTTCATGAAAGTTTATAAGATTTTTTTCTTTTTAAAAAAATATATTTTATTGATTTTTTACAGAGAGGAAGGGAGGATAGAGAGTTAGAAACATCCATGAGAGAGAAACATCGATCAGCCACCTCCTGCATGTCCCCTACAGGGGATGTCCTCGCAACCAGGATAATACATGCCCTTGACCGGAATAGAACCTGGGACCTGTCAGTTCATAGGCCAACGTTCTCTCCACTGAGCCAAATCGGTTTTGGCATAAGGTTTTTTTCTTTAAATAGGAACAAATACAGCATTAAAAGAAATAATAACAAAAAGAAAAATAATTTATATGATTATTCCATTTCAGGAAGCTAGTAGAATAAGAATAGAACATTGCAGTAACAGACATAAAGTATTTGAGAAAGATATCTATAGTTGTATCTTTAAATTCTCTTCAAAGGAAACTTTTCATGGATTTTATTAGAAAATTTGTCAGTCCCTGATATTTTCTCTTTGGGATTTAGCTGTTTTGGTTGTCCATATAAATATTAACTGAAAGCAAAGGTGTTTCTCTGTTTCTTACATGAAGTATACTTGTAAACTATACAATGACAACAACAAAAAACAGGCTGTTAATTGTAATATGCTAATGTTAACATGTGAAATAGTTTCTAAAGAAGTAGATTGAACTGTGATGTAGTTCTGCAATTCTAGATATAACATATTTTTAGAGGAACGTTATACAACACAAAGAGCCGCATGTGGCGCCAGAGTCACAGTTTGCCGACCACTGCCCTAGCCAGTTTGGCTCAGTTCGATTCCAGTCAAGGGTACATGCCCTGATTGCGGGTTTGATCCCATTAGGGGATGTGCAGGAGGCAGCTGATCAACGATTCTCTCTCATCATTAATGTTTCTATCTCCCTCTCCCTTCCTCTCTGAAATCATAAAAATATATTAAAAAAATAAATCTACACAAATATTTTTTGGTTTTTATCAATAATAACTTTATTTTTAAATAAATTTTTATTGTTCAGATTATTACAATTGTTCCTCTTTTTCCCCTGCATAGCTCCCCTCCACCTGGCTCCTCCCCACCATTCTCCTCATCCATAGGTGTATGATTTTTGTCCAGTCTCTCCCTACACCCCAACTCACCTCTTTCTCCCTGAGAATTATCAGTCCACTCCTTTCCTATGGCCCTAATTCTATTATATTCACCAGTTTATTCTGTTCATCAGATTTTCAATTCACTTGATTTTTAGATTCACTTGTTGATAGATATGTATTTGTTGCTCATAATTTTTACCTTTACCGTTTTCTTGTTCCTCTTCTTAGAGAATATCTTTCAGCATCTCATATAATACTGGTTTGGTGCCTGATGAACTCCTTTAGTTTTTTCTTATCTGTGAAGCTCTTTATCTGCCCTTCAATTCTTCATGATAGCTTTGCTGGATAGAGTATTCTTGGTTGTAAGTTCTTGCTATTCATCACTTTGAATATTTCTTGCCACTCCCATCTGACCTGCATAGTTTCTGTTGAGAAATCAGCTGACAGTCATATGGGTGCTCCCTTGTAGGTAATTACCTGTTTTTCTCTTGCTGCTTTTAATATTCTCTCTTTGTCTTTTGCTCTTGGTATTTTAATGATGATGTGTCTTGGTGTAGTCCTCTTTGGATTCCTTTTATTTGGGGTTCTGTGAGCTTCCTGGACTTGTAAGTCTATTTCTTTCATCAGATGTGGGAAGTTTTCATTCATTATTTCTTTAAATAGGTTTTCAGTACCTTGCTCTCTCTCTTCTTCTGGCACCCCCTCAATTCTGATGTTGGTATGCTTGAAGTTGTCCCAGAGGCTTCTTACACTATCTTTACATTTTTGGATTCTTTTTTCTTTTTTCTTTTTCAGTGGAGTGTTTTTTGCTTCTTTGTATTTCAAATCTTTGACTTGATTCTTGTGTTCCTCTAGTCTGCTGTTAGGTCTCTGTATAATATTTTTTATTTCAGTCAGTGTATGTTTAATTTCTAGTTGGTCCTTTTTCATCTCTAGTTGGTCCTTTTTCATCTCTTGGTTCTCGCTAAATTTATCCATCTTTTCTAGGAAATTCTTTAAAAACCTTATAATTGTGGTTTTGAACTCTATATCCCATTGTTTGTTTTCCATTTTTTTCATTTGTGGTCTGTTCCTTTGTTTCTGCATTTTCACTATGTCGGGAGAACTTCTGTGCTGGAATCAGCCTTATGATGCAAGACTTGCAAAACTGCAAAAGCCTCTCTGTTCAGATTAGGAGTGGTGGAGTCTCAGGGCTGAGCAGAAACAGCCTTGGCTTCCAGTCAGCCCTGCCCTATGCAGCCCCTGGGTCTCAAGTGTCTCTTGGTAATCGGTAATCATTGCAGCCCTTTCTGTGCACATGTGTGGGTCCCTCCAGACCTCTGCCTTTCCGGTTCCCTTGCACTCCAGGACCCAACTGGGGTTCAATGCAGTTAGAAGTGGCACAGATGGGAGGCTCTGTCTCCTGTCCACCAGAGAGAGGCAGCGACACAATCAGCAGTCCGTCCTTTCTGCGCACATTGGATTTCATGCCCCAGACTTCTTCCCTTTTGCGGCTCCCCTAAATTTCCATGCACTCTTCCCTTTCCACAGTCCAGACTCCCCCCATATCAGTCTTACCCGGAGCAGGGATTCAATGCCGTAGGATAAGGGGTTTCATGCAGTTGGGAGTTTCCGTCTCCCTCCTGCCAGAGGAAGCCAGCCAGGCACACCACCGCCTGCTCTCACCACACACGTGTCTCCATACCTCAGCTTTTTGCAGCTTCTCTGAGTCTCTGTGAGCCCCTCTTTCCTGCTAGTTGTAGAATTTTCACTCAGCCAACTTTCCTGTGGTTCTGAATGATGTCCATTCTGTCTTTTAGTTGTAGTTTTGAAATTGTTGTGCGACGCAGCAGTTTAGGTGATTACCTATGCCGCCATCTTGGTTTCTCCCTGTAGTTAATTCTTGATTGCTGTTGGTATCACTGGGGGGAATTGGCCTCCAAGCCAATTGGTTATGAGGATCAGCTGTGTCTGTGCCCAGAGAACTTCTGTGCTGGACTCAGCCTTAAGATTTGCAAGATTGCAACAGCCTCTGTGTTCAGCCTGGATGTGGTGGAGCCACAGGGCTGAGAAGAGAGCCTTGGCTTCCCCTCAGCCCTGCCCTATACGGAAGCCCCTGGGTTTCAGTGCCTCTGGGTAATCGCTGTAGCCCTTTCTGTGTGCATGTGAACGAGCCTCTAGACTTCTGCCTTTCTGGCTCCCTGAGTTTCCGTGCGCTCTAGGGACCTGTTGGAGTCTGGATCCCCAGGGTCCCACCCAAAATTGGGGTTCAGTGCATTGGGACCTGGATTTCAGTGCTGTTGGGAGGTTCAATTTTCTTCCCGCTAGAGAAAGCCAGTGGCACAATCAGCAGTTAGTGCTCTGTGTGTGCACTTTCACACACCCTCAGAACTCTGTCTTTCGCGGCTCCCCTAAGTTTCCCTGTACTCCTTTTTCTCAACAGCCCAGACTCCCCTGGTGTGAGTCTTGCCCAGAAGTGGGGTTCAGTGCAGTCAGAAGTGGGGTTCAGTGCAGTTGGAATTTTCCATTTCTCTCCCGCTAGAGGAAACCAGCCAGACCTCCACTGTCTGTCCTGTCCAGGAGCGTATCTCTATATCTCAGCTTTTTACAGCTCCTCTGAGTCTTCGTGAGTCTCTCTCTTTAGAGAATTTTCACTCAGCCAGCTTTCCTGTGGTTCTGGATGGTGTCCATTCTGTCTTTTAGTTGTAATTTTGAAATTGTTGTGCAAGGTAGTTTAGGTGTTCACCTATACCGCCATCTTGGTTTCCTCAATCTACACCAATATTTTTCAAATGTCAACATATTTTTCTCCTTTAAGCTTTTTGATGTAGTGGCAAACGTCAGAGCTGTCCTAGCTTAAGCCCATATACTTCATCACTAGTGGCCTGATGCATGAAATTCATGCACATTAAAAGGGAATTAGAGGAAATATTTTAATATTGCTATTTGCCCTTTCTCTATAATAGAAGTGTCTGGCTGGCCCTACCCCCATTGGGCAACACCAAGACCCAGCTGGCCCCACTCCCTTCAAGCCTCTCCAGGAAGGGGATGCAGCCTCCCATCCTGGTGCCGGGGCAAGGAGCACGGCCTCAGGTCCCCTGGCCCTGGCCTGCGCCATGCAGCCTCACCCAGACCCATGACGCTGAGAGACCCCAGACCCACCATGCACCTCCTGGTAACCGATTGTTTGGTCATTACAGTTAAAAATAAATTCATGCACTTAAGCATACATATTCATTTTCAATGCCTGATATATCTACAGTCTCTAAATTGAAAAATAAGATCTTCAGCCAGTTAGCATCATAATGCCAAGTTCTTTATAAAATGAGACACACCATTCTCTCCACTCAGTATGCTCCATTTGAATGGATTAAATGTATGTGACTCATATGAGAGGCACTGCTGCTTGCTCATTACCTAATGCCAAAAAGTGGTTAAATGGCATATACTGACTTGAAGAACAAAAGAAAAAATAACGCCGAGACCGGTTTGGCTCAGTGGATAGAGCATTGGCCTGCGGACTGAGGGGTCCCGGGTTTGATTCCGGTCGGGGGCATGTACCTTGCTGGCGGGCACATCTCCAGTGTGGGGCATGCAGGAGGCGGCTGATCGATGTCTCTCTCTCATCGATGTTTCTGACTTTCTGTCCCTCTCCCTTCCTCTCTGTAAAAAATCAATAAAATATATTTAGAAAAAATAACCACACACACAAAAAAACACACAATGTTCTGCTGTGGATGGTAGAATCCTCTTTCTTTCCTTTTGTTAAGCTCTTTATCTGACTTTCAATTCTAAAGAATAGGTTTGCTGGGTAGAGAATCTTGGTTGTAGGTCCTTGTTACTCATCACTGAGTATTTCTTGCCACTCCCTTCTGGCATGCAAAGTTTTTGTTGACAAATCATCTGACAGTCCTATGGGTGCTCCCTTATAGGTAACTAAGTGCTTTTCTCTTGCTGCTCTTAAGATTCTTTGCATTGCCGAAACCAGTTTGGCTCAGTGGATAGAGCCTTGGCCTGTGGACTAAAGGGTCCCAGGTTCGATTCCGGTCAAGGGCATATACCTTGGTTGCGGGCACATTCCCAGTGGGGGGGCGTGCAGGAGGCAGCTGATAGATGTTTCTCTCTCATTGATGTTTCTAACTCTCTATTCCTCTCCCTTCCTCTCTGTAAAGAATCAATAAAATATATTTTAAAAAATGATTGTCTGTCTTTAATTCTTGGCATTTTTTTATGATGTGTCTTAGTGTGGGCCTCTTTGGGTTCCTCTTGCTAGGACTTTCTGCACTTCCTGGACTTGTAAATCTATTTCTTTCCTCAGTTGAAGTTTTCTGTCATTATTTCTTCAAATAGGTTTTCAACATCTTCTTCTCTCTCTCTTCCTTCTGGTATGCTCATAATGTGAATGTTGGTAAGCTTGAAGTTGTTCCAGAGGCTCTTTACACTACCTTCATATTTTTGGATTATTTTTTCTTTGCTCTTCTAATTGTTTTCTGCTTGCTTATATTCCAAATCATTTATTTGATTCTTGGAATCCTCCACTCTGCTGTTGAATCCTGTAAATTATTATTTATTTCAGTTAGTATATGCTTAATTTCTGACTAGTTCTTTTTCATGTCTTTGACATTATCACTAAGATCCTTGAAAGTTTCAATAAGTCCTTTGATGCTCTCATTAATTCCCTTGAAGCTCTCAATAAGTTCCCCAAATAATCTTATAACCATTGTTTTGAACTCAGTAGTTTGCTTGCTTCTGTTTCTTTCACTTGTGACATGTTTGTCTCCACATTTTGACTATTTCCCTGTGTTTGTTTCTATGTATTAGATAGAGCTGCTATGTTTTCTGGAATTGGTAAAGTGACTTTGTGTAGTAGGTATCCTGTAGGGGCCAGTGGCTGATACTCCCCAGTCACCAAGCTGAACACTCTAGATGCACCCTTGTGTGGGCTGCATGCATAGTCTTGTAGTTGAGCCTTGTTTGCTGTTAGTGTCACAGAAGGAACTGACCTCCAGGCCAGTTGGCTGTAAGGACCAGCTGTGTGTACAATGGAAGAACAGCTGTGCAAGAGACACCCCTATGAAGCAGGACTTGCTTTAGTGGGGCTTTGATGCTCACTAAGTCTGCCCCTTGAGTGTGTCACTTGCAGATGGGTAGAGTTGTAATTGTAATGTAGTATGGTCTGAAGCTGTACACTGGCTCTGTAGTCTCCCAGGAGATGCAAAGTCAGCCACTGCCAGGGCCACCCAGCAGGAGCTACAGAGAGATCTTCAGATGGCTGTTACTTGTATTGAGCTAAGAAGTACTCAGGCATGCAAGGCCCAGCTGTGTAGCAAGGCAAGCTGGTACTAGTGCTAGGTTTGGGGCCTTTTATTGATAGGTTGGGGCATGCTGACTCCAGCTGCTACTTGTTTAAGAGATTTTAGCAAAGTCTGAAGCCTGACTCAGCTCAGGCCATTCTTATGGAAAACCAGCTACAAACTACTTAGGTGGGGCTACAAATTGGATGGGGCTGGTGTTCAGGGAATCATCAGGGCAGAACCAACAATGTGGGCCATGCTGATGGACAGTCATATATGGCTGCCAGTCAGGTCTGTGATGGGGGAGGTCCCAGAACAATGACCCTTGGTGTACCCCTGTCTTGGAGAAAGCCACCCCTGAGTTTCTGTCCCATGCCAGACAGTCCAGTTCTTTCCTACATATCCCTGGATTCCCCCAAAGCCACTGCCCAGCACTGGAGCTCAAATGGAGACTGTGAAAGTTCATGCATGGGCCCTTTAAGAGGAACACCTCCAATAGCCTCTATGTCACTCAGCCACAACCTCTGCTGGTTTTTACAGCCCAAAGTTACAGGGACTTCTCTTCCCAGCTCTGGAACCCTGGGCTGAGAGTGGGGGTGGGGAGGGACCACTGGTATATGGCTGGGACCCCCTGCTTCTCATGGAAGGCCTTGCAGATATCCCTCCTGATTTAAAAAACAAAAACAAAAACAAAAGCCCTACTTGGTTTGGCTCAGTGAATAGAGCATTGGCCTGCAAATTGAAGGGTCCTGGGTTTAATTCCAGTCAAGGGCTCATGCCCTGTTTGTGGGCTTGATCCCCAGTAGGGGATGTGCAAAATGCAGCTAATCAATGCTTCTTTTTCATCATCTATGTTTCTCCCTCTCCCTCTCCCTCTCTGAAATCAATAAAAATATATTTAAAAAAAAAAAAAAACAGCACATGGGTACCAGACTAGCCCATTCTGCACTTCCACCCCTCCTACCAGTCTTAATATGTTTTCTTCTTTACTTCTCTAGTCATACAACTTCCATTCAGTCAGATTTTAAGCCCTTCTGAATGATGGTTCTGAATTTTAGTAGTAATTTTTATATGGTTGTGGGAGATGGTGAGTATAGGCAGTTACCTACAAACCACCTTGGTTCTCCTAATATAGAATCTCTGAGAATATGTTTTATTCCACTACACTTGGTTTCTTATGCTATTAGTAACTGAAACAGTCTTTACTACTACAGTACTTTTAGCACGTTTCTATTTGTTTAATGTTTGGCTTCTCAGGTAAACTGTATGCTCCTTAAGAGCTGGTACAGTGTCGGTAGTGCTCATTTCTGTATCCTGTGTGGCACAAAGTAGGAGGTGGATGTGCAGTAAATAGTGAATTAATAAATAGAAGGTATGTACTTATTTTCTTCTTTTAATATGGTAGACACCCAATTATGGCAGAAACCCAATTTGGTATCTGTGTGTTTTTGCTTCCCAGTTTGCTCCTGGCCTACAGTTCCACTTCCCACATTGGGCCCTCCATCCCCAGGAACCACCTCTCCCTTCTCACCGTGACTGATCTATTGGTTAGAGATTCACCTATCTGTTTCTCCCAAATGTTTTACTTACAGGTGTAAGTAAATATATCACTCCACCTTTGCGGGAGAAAAGGTAAAAAAAAAAAAGGTGAAGAAATAGGAAGCTAAGACAAACTTGATCTATTTTATAATTTTGTTAACAATCTTGAAAGAATAAATACAAACCTTAGGATAGTTTGGTATTTTGTCCTTCATGACAGTTCTTTCCTGATAATATTATTATACCATTATGGGCAAGTTTTAGGCTGCCCTCTAGTGGGAAGAAGTATAATAAAGTCCTACTATATTACATTTTGAGGCAACCTGGATCCCAGGGACAAAGAATATTAAAGTCTTGGGCCTGGCTCTGTCTGTCTTCTCTCTATCTATCTATCTCTCTCCCTATCTATCTCTCTCCCTATCTATCTATCTATCTATCTACCTATCTATCATCTTAGATATTTTTTCTTAATCCTCACTCAAGGATATTTTTTCCATTGATTTTTAGACAGTGGAAGAGAGGAGGAGACAGAAAGAAACAGAGAGGCATCAATGTGAGAGAGACATAGATTGGTTGCCTCCCAACCAGGGCTGAGGATCAAACATGTGTATCCTTGACCAAAACTGAACCTGACACCCTTCATTCCTCGGTCTACACTCTACCCACTGAGCCAAATTGGCTAGGGTCCAGCTCTGTCTTCCTGACTAAATATAATCAGTACCTACATTACCTGGCATTTACTAGGTACTCAATTAATATTTATTAAACAAAATAACCAATACGTACTGTTTATGAGCACTTAGTACATTTCTTGAAAGCTCTATGTTTAAGACATTCAGCCAAATACCACAGATTATATAAATCAGGGGTAGATAACAAATATTTGCAGCTTAGAGGTCATATGGCCTCTATCAAAACTAGTGACTGCTATTGTGGTAGGAAAGCAGTCAGGGACAATACATAATCTAATGTGTGTGTTCCAGTAACACCGAAACAGGCAACCTGCTTGCACGTCATAGTTTGCTGACCCCATCCCTTTAAAAATGTTTTTTAATCATGAAGTATTTCAAACCTCAGAATGTACAGAGAATAATATAATGAACACTTCATGTATTTATCACCCAGATTTACCAAATGTTTATATTTTGCCATGTTTCAGACCTTTAAAAATAACAGTACAGCTTTGACTGGTTTGGCTCAGTAGATAGAGCATTGGCTTGCGGACTGAAGGGTCCCAGGTTCAACTCCAGTCAAGGGCATGTACCTTGGTTGCAGGCACATCCCCAGTGTGTGTGTGTGTGTGTGTGTGTGTGTGTGTGTGTGTGCAGGAGGCAGCTGATTGATGTTTGTCTCTCATTGATATTTCTAACTCTCTATCCTTCTCCCTTCCGCTCTGTAAAAAAATCAATAAAAATATATTTTAAAAAATAACAGTATATTACAGATACAATTAAAATCTATGTACCCTAACTGGATGCCATTCCCCTCTTTCTCTTTCTCTTTCTCTTCAGACAACACAATGCTGAAATTGGTGTTTTCCCCTGCACACATTATACTTAATATAATACCCATTTTAGGTATAATATTCTTAAACTTTGCATCACACCACTTCCTTTTTCTACTCAACATTGTTTTTAACATTTATAGATACTGATATACATATACATATATATATATGGCATTGAATATTTTGTGTACTAAGACGTTTGCCTTCCCCAAGATTACAAAGATTATCTCCTGTTTCCTTCAAGAAGTTTTATAGTTTTACCTTTTAATACTCTGACCCATTTTGAGATCATTTTTATTGTTTGAGGTAGAGGTTGAGATTCATTTTGTTTCATATGGTTACCTAGTGTGGACATTTTCTAATATTTTCATAAATTCTTTGACACTCCTCTCTCCAAAAAATTCCTTTCCTTTTAGGTGTGGGCTGTATTTAATGACTTGATTTTAATGAGTATGAAGAAATTATGGTGTATGACCCAAGATTAAGGCATAAAAGGCACTGTGGTTCCCCCTTGCTTTCTCTTCCTTGGATTACTCCCACTGTGGGAAGCCAATTGCCATGTGGTGAGGATACACTTAAGCAGATTTATGTAGATCGACATGAGGAGGAACTGAGGCCTTCTGCCAATAGCTGGCAAGGAACTGAGGCTTCTTCCGAATAACCATGTAAGTGAACTATCTTAGAAGCAGATCCTACAGCTTTAGTTGAGCCTTTATTAGTGACTGGAGCCCTCACTTATGTCTTGACTGCCACCTCATGAAAATCCTGAGTCAGAACCACCTATCTAAGCCACTCCCAAATTCCTGGCTCTAATATAAGAAATTTGTGTTGATTTAGGACAGTGGTCAGCAAACTCATTATTCAACAAAGCCAAATATCAACAGTACAATGGTTGAAATTTCTTTTGAGAAATTTCTTTTTTAAACTTAAACTTCTAATGCCACTTCTTTAAAATAGACTCGCGCAGGCCGTGGAAGAGCCACACTCAAGAGGCTAAAGAACCACAGTTTACCAACCACGGATTTAGGACACTAAGCTGTGGAGTAATTTGTTATGCAGTAATAGATAACCAATACATGCAGTGTTTCAGCATCTTCCCCATTGCATTACAATGCTGCCAATATAGAACATCAGTTGACCACATATGTATTATTCTTTTTCTGAATTCTCTATTCTGTTCGATTGAGCTACATGTCTGTGTTTATGTCAACAATATACTGTCTTGATTACTATGATTTTTACTGATGCCTTGAAGTCTGGTAATGTAAGTTCTCCAACTATTTTTTTTAATCCTCACCGAGGGTATGCTTTTATTGATTTTGAGAGAGAGAGGAAGGTGAGGGGGGGAGAGAGACAATGATGTGAGAGGGAAACATCAATTAGTTACCCCCACATATGCCCCAATGGGATTCAACCTGAAACCTAGGTATGTGTCCAGACCAGGAATTAAACCCATAATCTTATGATGTATGGGACAATGCTCTAATCAACTGAACCACCCACCAGGGCTATTGTTATTATTTCTGTCAAAATAGATTTCACTATTCTGGGTTCTCTGCCATATAAATTTTAAATCAGCTTGTTAGTTTCTAAAACACACAAATGGGATTTTTCATTAGGACTCTACTGAATCGATAGAGGTTATGAGGATAATGGCTACCTTAATAATACTGAATGTTCACTCTGGTCCTCTTATTTAGGTATTTAATTTCTGTCAAATGTTTTGCAGATTTAGTGTAATATTTTAATGTAGAAGTCTTGCAGATATCTTAATTATCTCTAAGTATTTCATGTACTTAAGCTATTATAATTGGTACTGTATTTTTTGATATAAAATCTCAATTGTTGCTAGCATATTGATTTTGTATGTTGGCCCTGTTTTTCCTGTAATCTTGCTAAAATTCATTAGTTCTAGCAAGGTTTGTTTTTGTATATTGCTATGAACAAAATCATGTCATCTGCAAATAACATTTCTACTTGTTTTTTAACAATTTGTATGTCAACTCATTTTTTTTCATGCTTTTATTGCCTAGGTAATGTTGAATAGAACTGATGAGAGTAGACATCCTTACCTTGTCCCGAACAGTTTTTCCTCAGCTTTCTAACTTGTCCTATATTAGGTTAAGGAAGTTCCTTTCTTGTCCCAGCTTGTCAAAATAAACAAATACTTATTTATTTCAGAAAGGAAGGGAGAGGAAGAGATAGAAACATCAATGATGAGAGGGAATCATTGATTGGCTGCCTCCTGCATTCTCCCCACTGGGGACCGAGCCTGAAACCAAGGCATGTGCCCTTGACTGGAATTGAACCCAAGACCCTTTAGTCCACAGGCTGATGCTCTATCCACTAAGCCAAACCGGCTAGGGCTGGGAGATTTTTTATTTAATCATGAATGGGTATTCAATTTTGTTAAATGTTTTCTACCTTAGAAAGGCTGTATATTGGGTGTTTGGATCATTAACTTTTTAAAAAATAATTCTTGCCATGATTGACTTAGCTCAGTGGATAGAGCATTGGCCTGCAGACTGAAGAGTACCAGATTCGATTCTGGTCAAGCGCATATATACCTTGGTTGTGGGCACATCCTCTGTAGGGGAAGTGCAGGAGGCAGCTGATCGATGTTTCTCTCTCATCGATGTTTCTAACTCTCTATCCCTCTCCCTTCCTCTCTGTAAAAAATCAATAAATTTTAAAAAATAATGATAATTCTTTATTGTTGAAAGTATTACAATAAATGTCCCCTTTATTTTCCCATTGACTCCCTCCAGCCAAGATCATTAACTTTTTTTTTTAATATATATTTTATTGATTTTTTACAGAGAGGAAGGGAGAGGGATAGAAAGTCAGAAACATCGATGAGAGAGAGACATCGATCTGCTGCCTCCTGCATGCCCCACACTGGAGATGTGCCCGCAAGCAAGGTACATGCCCCTGACCGGAATCAAACCTGGGACCTTTCAGTCCGCAGGCCGACGCTCTATCCACTGAGCCAAACCGGTCTCGGCAAGATCATTAACTTTTAATGTTATTAACATTTTAGGTTTACTTCTATCATCTTACTATTTATTTTGTATTTATTCTTTGTTCCTCTTATTCTGCATTCTTTTAGATTAATCCAGTACTTTTAGTTATTCCATTGTCTCCTGTATTGACTTAACTATGTCTTTGATGTTGTTTTTTGTTTGTTTGTTTTTCAATATATTTTATTGATTTTCTACAGAGAGGAAGGGAGAGGGATAGAAAGTCAGAAACATCGATGAGAGAGAGACATCAATCAGCCGCCTCTTGCACGCCCCATACTGGAGATGTGCCCGCAAGCAAGGTACATGCCCCGACCGGAATCGAACCTGGGACCTTTCAGTCTGCAGGCCGACGCTCTATCCACTAAGCCAAACTGGTCTCGGCTATGTCTTTGTTTTTTTTATTTTAGTGATTACTTTAAAGTTTATAGTATATATCTTTAACTCATCAGAGTCTACCTTCAACTAATAGTAGACACATTATATGTGGCATAAGAATTTTATAATACTGGTGGGGCAAAAATAGGATTTCAGTTGTGAGTATACAAAACACAGTTTATTCTTATATTATCATTTATTAACTAGTGGCCCGGTGCATAAAATTCACGCATGAGGGGTTCCCGCAGACCAGCCTACACCCTCTCCAATCAGAGACCCCTTTGGGGATGTCTGACTACCGGTAGTTGAACATCCCTCTCCCAATCTGGGACCACTGGTTCCTAACCAATCACCTGCCTGATCGCCCCTAACTGCCTCTACCTGCCTGCCTGATTGCCTCTAACTTCCCTCTCCTACTGGCCTGGTTGCCCCGAATGCCCCTCCCCTGCCGGCCTGATCTCACCCCCAACAGCCCTCCCCTACCAGCCTAATCACCCCTAACTGCCTCTGCCTCAGCCTCCCCCCACCATGGCTTTGTCCAGAAGGAAGTTGGATATCCGGAAGATGGCCGATCAACCCAGTCTAATTAGCATATTACCCTTTTATTAGTATAGCTGGGTTATATAGGATTGGATTGCTTAAATGTGGGCGGGAGCTTTTTTTAGCAGGAGGAGATGCTCTTGGCAGACAAAAATAAGTAAGCCCTATATCTGGATTGATAGCTAGCCATTTGAACTATACTGCCAAACTGGTCATTAAAAAATTGAACCACTTTGCCAAAAGGGGTTTGCTTCAGTGGATAGAGCATTAGCCTGTGGACTGAAAGGTGCCAGGTTTGATTCCAGTCAAGGGCATGTACCTTGGTTGCGGGCACATCCCCAGGAAAGGGTGTGCAAGAGGCAGCTAATCGATGTTTCTAACTCTCCATCTCTCTCCCTTCCTCTCTGTAAAAAATCAATAAAATATATTTTAAAAAAATTGAACCTTTTTTTTTTTTCTGTTTTAGAGACAGGATCTTGTTATGTTGCCTAGGCTGGAGTGCAGTGGCTATTCACAGGTGCAATCCCACTACTGATCAGCACAGGAGCTTTGACTTGCTCCGTTTATAACCTGGGCCAGTTCACTCCTCCTTAGGCAACCTGGTGGTCCCCCGCTCCCAGGAAGTTTTCATATTGATGCCAAACTTAGTGCGGACATCCAATCGGCATAGCACAATACAGCCCAAAACTCCTGGGCTTGAGAAATCCTCCAGCCTCAGCCTCCCAAGTAGCTGGGGCTACAGGCACATGCCACCACACCCAGCTTGAACTGCTTTCTTACACCTTACACCTGTTGCCCTTAAAATCTCTCCTAAGCCCCCACCTTAGGTTCTGCCTTCACAGTTCACCCAGATTAGGTTCTGACTGATCAGTTTCTATGCCAGTCAGCTTCAAAAGCTCCACTTCCTGGGTAGCCACTGGCTCCTCACAGTTCACCCAGATTTGGTTCTGATTAGTCAGTTTCTACGCCAGTCAGCGTCAAAAGCTTTACCTGGCCGAGACCGGTTTGGCTCAGTGAATAGGGCGTCCGCCTGCGGACTGAAAGGTCCTGGGTTCGATTCCAGTCGGGGGCATGTACTTTGCTTGCGGGCACATCTCCAGTGTGGGGTGTGCAGGAGGCGACTCATCGATGTCTCTCTCTCACCGATGTTTCTGACTTTCTATCCCTCTCCCTTCCTCTCTGTGAAAAATCAATAAAATATATTTAAAAAAAAAAAGCTTTACCTGCTAGGCAGCCATGGCTCCTCACAGTTCACCCAGATTTAGTTTTGATTGGTCAGTTCCTTTTTTTAAAATATAGATTTTTATTAATTTCAGAGAGGAAGGGAGAGGGAGAGAAACAACGATGACAATCACCATTTGGCTGCTTCCTGCATGCCCCCTACTGGGGACTAAGCCTGCAACCTGCGCATGTGCCCTTGAGTCAAACCTAAGACCCTTCAGTCCACAGGCCAATGCCCCATCCACTGAGACAAACCAGCTGGGGTTGACTGGTTGGTTTCTATGCCAGTCAGTGTCTCCAGGCCTATATCCAGGCTGATCAGAGAAGTGAGGCTGATCAGCAGCTCCCAGGGCTGCTGGTGTTGCCCAGAGAGAAAGAAAGGCAAGGGCTGATCAACAGCTGCCATGGAGGCTGCAGATCAGATACTGCTTCTCTCTCTGGGCCTCTCTCTAAGCCTAATCTGCAGCCCCATCAGCAGTCAGAGATGGGTTGCCATGGCGCCTGCAGCACAGCAGTCAGTGCTGGGTTACCATGGCGACTCATCACTGATTTTCAGTGTTTGGTAGTTTTGGATGTTATGGACCCTGGCTCTTTATTTATTTATATATATATATATTACTGTATTATTTTCCATACAAACAACTGTAAACCTATTTTTGTCCAACCCTTCTGTTGTTGTGCCCTTCTGTTATGTATTTTATTTTATTATAAATTTTTTTAAAATTAATTTTTATTAATTTTTATACATATCTCCCCATTGCCCCCCTTCCCTCCCAGACATACCCCAACCCCCCAGTGTCTGTGATCATTGGTTATGCTTATATGCATGCATACAAGTCCTTTGATTGATCACTTATCTACCTCACCTAACTTTAATCTTTCTGCTGTAATTTCACAGTCTGTTTGATGCTGTATGATTTTTGTCCTCATGAGAATTATCAGTCTACTCCCTTTCTGTGCTCCTGATTCTATTATATTCACCAGTTTATTCTGTTGATCAAATTTTTAATTCACTTAATTTTTAGATTCACTTGTTGATAGATATGTATTTGTTGTTCATAATTTTTTGTCTTTTACCTTTTTCTTCTTCGTCTTCTAAAAGAGTACCTTTCAGCATTTCATATAATACTGGTTTGGAGTTGATGAACTCCTGTAGCTTTTTCTTCTCTGTGAAGCTCTTTATCTGCCCTTCAATTCTGAATGATAGCTTTGCTGGATAGATTATTCTTGGTTGTAGGTTCTTGCTATTCATCACGTTGAATATTTCTTGCCACTCTTGTCTGGCCTGCTTCATATCTGTTGAGAAATCAGCTGACAGTCGTATGGGTGCTTCCTTGTAGGTAATGAACTGTTTTTCTCTTGCTGCTTTTAATATTCTCTCTTTGTCTTTTGCTCTTGGTATTTTAATTATGATGTGTCTTGGTGTAGTCCTCTTTGGACTCCTTTTATATGGGGTTGTGTGTGCTTCCTGGACTTGTAAGTGTATTTCTTTCACCAGATGTGGGAAGTTTTCAGTCATTATTTCTTTAAATAGGTTTTCAGTATCCTGCTCTCTTTCTTCTTCTGGCACCCCCACAATTCTGATGTTGGTACGCTTGAAGCTGTCCCAGAGGCTCCTTACATTATCTTCACATTTTTGGATTCTTTTCTCTTCTTGCTTTTCCAGTTGAGTATTTTCTGCTTCTTTATATTTCAAATTTTTGACTTGATCCTTGCCTTTCTCTAGTCTGCTGTTAGGACTCTGTATAATAGTTTTTATTTCAGTCAGTGTATGTTTAATTTCTAGTTGGACCTTTTTCATCTCCTCTTGGGTCTCACTAAATTTATCCATCTTTTCTAGCATATTCTTGAAAAACCTTATAAGCGTGGTTTTGAACTCTATATCCAGTAGTTTTTTTTCCTCCATTTCTTTTGCTTGTAATCCCTTCCCTTGTCTTGGCATTTTCACTATGCCTGGGAAACTTCTATGCTGGATTCAGCTGCAGAAGCCTCTGTTGAGCTTGGGAGGGGTGGAGTCTCAGGGCTTAAGGGATCGCCTTGCCTTCCAGTCGGCCCCGCCCTCCACGGCCTCTGAGACTCACTTGACTGGGTAATGGCTGGAGCGGTCCTTGTGCACGCGCCCACAGTGCCTCTAACAGCTGCCTTTCGGCTCCCCTGCACACCAGGACCACATGAGTCTAGGAGCCCAGGGCTTCGCCCGAAACAGGGGCTTAGTGGACTCAGAAGTGGCATTGTTGGGAGGGTCTGTCTCCTGCCCACTCGCAAAAGCCAGCGGCACAATCAGCAATCTGTCCTCCGCGTGGTGCCGTGCGCGACCAGACCTCCCATCCTTTGCAACTCCCCTAAATTTCCGTGCACTTCTCCCTTTTTCACAGTCCAAACTCCCCCCGTATGAGTTTCGACTGGATCTGGGGTTTAGTGTCGTAGGATAAGGGGTTCAATGCCTTTGAGAGTCTCCGTTTCCCTCCCGCCAGAGAAAGCCAGCCAGGCACTCCGGCACCCGCTCTCTCAGCGCACGCGTCTCCGTACCTCGGCTTTTTGCAGCTCCTCTGAGTTTCTGTGAGCCCCTCTCTTTCCTTCTAGCTGTAGAACTTCCACTCAGCCAGCTTTCCTGTGGTTCTGGATGATGTCCGTTCTGTCTTTTAGTTGTAGTTTTGAAATTGTTGTGCGAGGCAGCAGTATAGGTGTTTACCTATGCCGCCATCTTGGATCCAAGCCTATTTTAAATTTAATAAATCTTTGTTGTTCAGATTATTACAGTTGTTCTTTTCTCCATCCATAGATCCCCTCCACCTGGCTCCCGCCCCTCTCTCTGCCCTTACCTCCCCCCACATTGTCCTCATCAATAGGTGTACAATTTTTGTCCAGTCTCTCCCTGCAACCCTCTCACCCCTTTTCCCCTGAGAATTGTCAGTCCACTCCCTTTCTATGCCCCTGAGTCTATTATATTCACCAGTTTATTCTGTTCATCAGACTCTTTATTCACTTGATTTTTAGTTTCACTTGTTGATAGGTATATATTTGTTGTTCATAATTTTTATTTTTACCTTTTTCTTCTTCCTCCTCTTCTTAAAAAGTACCTTTCAGCATTTCATATAATACTGGTTTGGTGCTGGTGAACTCCTTTAGCTTTTTCTTATCTGTGAAGCTCTGTATCTGACTTTCAATTCTGAATGATAGCTTTGCTGGGTAATCTTGATTATACGTTCTTGCTATTCATCACTTTGAATATTTCTTGCCACTCCCGTCTGGCCTGCATAGTTTCTGTTGAGAAATCAGCTGACATTTGTATAGGTGCTCCCTTCTAGGTAATTAACTGTTTTTCTTTTGCTGCTTTTAAAATTCTCTTTGTCTTTTATTCTTGGTATTTTAATGATGAAGTGTCTTGGTGTGGTTCTCTTGGATTCCCTTTGTTTGGGGTTCTGTGCGCTTCCTGGACCTGGAAGTCTATTTCTTTCACCAGGTGGGGGACGTTTTCAGTCATTATTTCTTCAAATAGGTTTTCAGTATCTTGCTCTCTCTCTTCTTCTGGCACCCCCACAATTCTGATGTTGGTACACTTGAAGTTGTCCCAGAGGCTCCTTACACTATCTTCACATTTTTGGATTTGTTTTTCTTTTTTTCTTTTCCAGTGGAGTGTTTGCTTCTTTGTATTTCAAATCTTTGACTTGATTCTTACGTTCCTTTACTCTGCTGTTAGGTTTCTGTATAATATTTACTTCAGTCAGTGTATGTTTAATTTCTAGATGGTCCTTTTTCATCTCTAGTTGGTCCTTTTACATCTCTTCTTGGATCTCACTAAATTTATCCATTTTTTTCTAGAAAATTCTTGAAAAATCTGATAACCATGGTTTTGAACTCTGTATCCAGTTGTTTTGCTCCATTTCTTTCATTTGTGATCTGTTCTTTTGTCTCCGCATTTTCACTGCTTCCCTAAGTTGGTAAAGTAGCTTTGTGTGGTAGGTGTCCTATATGGCCCAGCAGCTCTGCCTCCCCAGTTACCTGAGGTGGACACTCTTGGTGCACCCCTTTGTGGACTGTGTGTACAGTCTTGCTGTAGTTAAGTCTTGATTGTTATTGGTATCACTGGGGGGAATTGAGCTCCAAGCCAACTGATTATGAGAATCAGCTGTGTTTATGCTGGAAGAACTGTGCTGGAGTCAGCCTTATGATACAGGACTTGCAAAATTACAAAAGCCTCTGTATTCAACTTGGATGGCGTAGAATCTCAGGGCTGAGCAGAGACAGCCTTGGCTTCCTATCAGCCCTGCCCTACGCAGCCCCTGGATATGTGTCCCTTGTAATTGCTGCAGTCCTCTCTGTGTGCACATGCCCCTCCAGACCTCTGTCTTTCTGGCTCCCCTGAGTTTGTGTGCTCTGGGGACCTGTATAAGTCTGGGTCCCTAGGGTCTCATCTGAAACTGGGGTTCAGTGCAGTCGGAATGGATTTCAGGACAGTTTGGAGGTCCTGTCTCCCTCCTGCTAGCTGAAACTAGGGCCAAAATCAGCAGTCAGCCCTCTGTGTGCGCACTCGTATTCGCACGCCTCCAGACTTCTGTCTTTTTACGGCTCCCCTAAGTTTCCGTGCACTCCTCCCTTTTCACGGCAGTCCAGACTACCCTCGTATGAGTCTCACCCGGAACTGGGGTTCAGTGCAGTCAGATCTGGAGTTCAGTGCAATCAGGAGTTTCCGTCTCCCTCCTGCTAGAGGAAACCAGCCAGGCACTCCACCGCCCTGTCCTCTATATGTGCATGTCTCCATACTTAAATTTTTTGCAGCTCTTCTGAGTCTCCGATTCCCCACTCTTTCCTTCTAGTTGTAGAATTTCCACTCAGCCAGCTTTCCTGTGGTTCTGGATGATGCCTGTTCTGTCTTCTAGTTGTAGTTTTGAAATTGTTGTGCAAGGCAGTTTTGGTGTTTACCTATGCCTCCATCTTGGCTTCTCCTCCTGTTATGTATTTTAGTTTTACACATGATATAAGCCATATACTACATTGTCATTTCCCTCTGGCTTTATTGAGATATTATTGACATACTAGAGGCCTAGTGCACAAAATTCATGCAGGGGTAGAGTCCCAAGGCCTGGCCAGCCATCAGAGCCGATCAGCACCTTCCAGCTGGTGGCTGGGACTTTCCTTCACTCAGTGCTGTCACCGCTTAGTGGTCAGCGCAAGTCATAGCAGGTGATCAAACTCCTGGTCTCCTGGTTGAACTCCCAAAGGGACACTTTGCATATTAGCTTCTTATATATATAGGTAACATAAATTTAAGGTTTATAACATGTCTTGATACACACACACACACACACACACACACATACACACACATATATATATGTAAACATATATACAGTAGGCCCTCCGGTTACATCAGAAATCCGTTCCTATGGCGCAAAGTAAATAGATTTCTGCCTTAAGTCAGAACCCACCTACATAAGCACCTACATCACTCACATGGAGCACATCCACAGCAGTAATGAAGTGAAACAGTAAAAAAAATATTAAAGATAACAATTCCTGACCTTCAGTTGTGGTAAATAAATAATGAAAACGCACATGTGTACATATGTCAAAATGAAAGAACTTTATTTTTTTTAATGATTTTAATATATATATATATATATATTATTGATTTTTTAGAGAGGAAGGGAGAGGGATAGAAAGACAAACATCGATAAGAGAAAGACATCGATCAGCTGCCTCTTGCATGCCCCCTACTGGGGATGTGCCTGAAACCAAGGTACATGCCCTTGACTGGAATTGAATCTGGGACCTTTCAGTCCACAGACCGACACTCTATCCACTGAGCCAAACCGGTTTCGGCAGAACTTTTTTTTAATAAGTAAATGGGAGATAGCAACATAACCAGAAAGGACGTATGTCTGATTATGACTCAAGGACTGCCTGTATTATGGAATTATCACCACAATTAGATTAGGTAACACTTCCATTTCCTCACATAATTACCATTTGTGTGTCTCTGTATGCTGATAACATATAAGATTGATTCTCTTAACTTTCAAGTATATAATACAGTATTGTTATAGTCACATTATGTACATTCAATCCCTAGAAGTCATTCATCTTAAAACTGGAAGTTTATACCCTTTGACCAACATATTTCCATTTCCCTCAGCCCCTGACAACTATCACTCTACTCTCTATTTCTGAGTTTGGCTTTTTTAGATTTCACGTATAAGAACATACAGTATTTGTCTTTCTCTGTTTGATTTATTTCACTTTGCATAGTTCCCTGAGGGTCCATCCATGTTGTCAAAAAGTCAGGATTTTCTTTTTTTATGGCTGAATATTTCATTGTGTATACCTTCCACATTTTCTTTATCCATTCATCTATTGGTAGATACTAAGGTTTTTGCATGTCTTGGTATTGTGAATAATATGGCAATGAACACAGAGATGCAGCTATCTCTTCAAGTTAGTGATTTCATTCCTTCAGACATATATATCCTGAAGTGAATTGCTGGATATATGGTAGTTCTATTTTTAATTTTGAGGAAACTCCATACTATTTTCTGTAGCACTTAAAACATTTTACAATCCTACACCAGTGCACAAGGATGCTAATTTCTCCATATCTCCCAAACACTTGTGTTTTTTAATATTAGGCATCCTAATGGATGTGGGACAGTATCTAACTGTGGTTTTAATATGCATTTCTCCAATGATTAGTGATATTGAGTACCTTTTGTTGAAAAAAAAGTCAAGTCCTTTGTTTTTTGATGGACATTTTTTTAAATTAATTTTTTATACATATCTCCCCATTGCCCCCCCTCCCTCCCAGGCATATCCCAACCCCCCAGTGTCTATGTTCATTGGTTATGCTTATATGCATGCATACAAGTCCTTTGATTGATCTCTTATCTACCTCACCTAACTTTAATCTTCCTGCTGTAATTTCACAGTCTGTTTGAAGCTTTACTGCCTCTGTATCTATTCTTTTGTTCATCAGTTTATAATGTTATTATCCACAAATGAGTGAGATCATGTGATGCTTCTCCTTCATTGACTGGCTTATTTCACTAAGCATAAGGCTCTCCAGTTCCAACCAGGTTGCTGCAAATGGTAAGAATTCCTTCTTTTTAATGGCAGCATAGAATTCCATTGTGTAGATGTACCACAGTTTTCTGATCCACTCATCTGCTGACGGGCACCTAGGCTGTTTCCAAATTGTAGCTATTATAAATTGTGCTGCTATGAACATAGGGGTGATAAATCCTTTCTGATTGGTGTTTGTGATTTCTTAGGATAAATTCCTGAGTGGGATTACAGGGTCAAATGGGAGATCCATTTTTATTTTTTTGAGGAAACTCCATACTGTTCTCTACAGTGGCTGCAACAGTCTGCATTCCCACCAACAGTGCACAAGGGTTCCTTTTTCTCCGCATCCTCGCCAACACTTGTCGTTTGTTGATTTCGTGATGATTGCCATTCTGACAGGTGTGAGATGGTATCACATTGTCGTTTTGATTTGCATCTCTCAGATGATTAGTGACTTTGAACATGTTTTCATGTGTCTCTTGGCCTTCCTTCTGTCGTCTTTCGAAAAGGTTCTATTTAGGTCCGTTGCCCATTTTTTTATTGGATCATTTATCTTCCTTTTATTAAGTTGTATAAGTTGGCTGTAGATTTTGGAGATTAAACCTTTATTAGTGATAACATTTGCAAATATGTTCTCCCATACAGTGATCTTTCTTGTTGTTTTGTTGATGGTTTCTTTTGCTGTGCAAAAGCTTTTTTATTTTGATGTAGTCCCATTTGTTTATTTTTTCTTTAGCTTCCATTGCCTTTGGAGCAGTATCTGTGAAGAAGTTCTTTTGGCATATATCTGAGATTGTGCTGCCTGTGGATTCCTCTAGTATTTTTATGGTTTCCCTTCTAATGTTTAAATCCTGTATCCATTTTGAGTTTATTTTTCTATTTGGTGTAAGTTGGTGGTCCAATTTTCCCAACACCATTTATTGAAGAGGCTATCTTGGCTCCATTGAATGTTCATGCCTCCTTTGTCAAATACTATTTGAGCATAGTGGTTTGGGTGGATATCTGGGTTCTCTATTCTATTCCATTGGTCTATAAGTCTGTTCTTGTGCCAGTACCAGGCTGTTTTGAGAACAGTTGCTTTGTAGTATAGCTTGAAATCTGGTATTGAGATCCCCCTACTTTATTCTTCTTTCTCAGAATTGCTGTAGCTATTCGTGGTCTTTTTTTGTTCCAGATGAATCTATGAAGAATTCTTTCTAGGTCTGTGAAATATGTCGTTGGTATTTTAATGGGTAGTGCATTGAATCTATAGATTGCTTTGGGTAGTATGGACATTTTAATGATGTTGATTCTCCCAGTCCATGAGCATGGTATGCTCTTCCATCTGTTAACATCTTCCTCTATCTCTTTTTTCAGTGTCCTGTAGTTTTCTACATATAGGTCTTTTACCTCTTTAGTTAGGTTTATTCCTAAGTATCTTAATTTTTTTGGTGCGATGGTAAATGGGATTGCTTTTTTAGTCTCTCTTTCTGTAATTTCACTATTAGTGTATAGAAATGCCACAGACTTTTTAGCATTAATTTTGTATCCTGCTACATTGCCAAATTCATTAATTAAGTCAATTAGTTTTGGAATGGAGTCCTTTGGGTTTTTTATGTACAGTATCATGTCATCTGCAAATAAGGACAGCTTTACTTCTTCTTTTCCAATTTGGATGCCTTTTATTTCTTCTTCTTGTCTCATTGCAATGGCTAATACTTCCAGTTCTATGTCGAACAGGAGAGGTGAGAGTGGGCATCCCTGTCTTGTTCCTGTTCTTAGGGGAAATGGTTTTAGTTTTTGCCCATTGAGTATGATGTTAGTTGTGAGTTTATCATATATGGCTTTTATGATGTTGAGGTATGATCCTTCTATTTCACTTTGCTGAGAGTTTTTATCAAGAAAGGGTGTTGGATTTTGTCAAATGCTTTTTCTGCATCAATTGATATGACTATGTGATTTTTATCTCTCAATTTGTTTATGTGATGTATCACGTTTATTGATTTGTGGATATTGTACCATCCCTGCATTCCTGGGATGAATCCTACTTGGTCATGGTGTATGATCTTTCTGATGTACTGCTGGATCTGATTTGCTAGAATTTTGTTGAGGATTTTGGCATCTATGTTCATGAGAGATATTGGCCTATAATTCTCTTTCATTGTGTTGTCTTTATCTGGTTTTGGTATTAGAGTGATGCTGGCTTCATAGAAGGTGTTTGGAAGTGTTCCTTCTTCTTGAATGTTTTTGAATAGTCTGAGGATAGGTTTTAATTCTTCCTTGAATGTTTGGTAAAACTCTCCTGTATAGCCATCTGGTCCCGGGCTTTTATTTGCTGGAAGCTTTTTGATAACTGCTTCAATTTCTTCCATAGTTATTGGACTATTGAGATGTTTAGATTCTTCCTCATTGAGTTTTGGAAGGTTATATTTTTCTAGGAAAATGTCCATTTCTTGCAGGTTGTCCAGTTTGTTGGAATAGAGTTGTTCATAGTATTTTTTTTTTAACAATCCTTTATATTTCCACAGGGTCTGTTGTTATTTCTCCTCTTTCATTTCTGATTTTGTTTATTTGGGTCTTCTCTCTTTGCTTCTTGGTGAACCTGGCTAGAAGTCCATCAATCTTGTTTATCCTTTCAAAGAACCAGCTCTTGGTTTTGTTGATTTTTTGAATTGTTTCTTTGGTCTCCTAGTTGTTTATCTCTGCTCTGATCTTCACTATTTCCTTCCTTCTGCATACACTGGGCTTTTCTTGTTGCTCTCGTTCTAGCTCTTTGAGTTGTAGGGTTAGGTAATTTATTACCATTGTTTCCTGTTTTTTGCAGTAGGCTTGTAGGGCTATGAACTTCCCTCTCAAGACTGCTTTCACTGTGTGCCATAAATTTTGTATTGTTGTGTTGTTATTGTCATTTGTTGCCATGATGTTTATTTCTTCCTTGATCTCTCTAGTTATCCAGTCGTTGTTTAATAGCATGCTGTTTAGTCTCCATGCGTTTGATTTCTTTCTATTGTTTTTATTATAGTTGATTTTGATGGGCATATTTTTAATTGTCAATCTTCTCAAATTCTTGCTTTCCATTTTTTGGGAGTGAAATTTTATGGATCATATAATAATTCTATGTTTAATTTTTGGGGTACTGTCAAACTGTCTTCTACAGCATTATTTGAGGGTTTCAATTTTTCCACATCCTCAACAACACTTATTTCCTTTTTTTTTACAGCCATCCTAGTGGGTGTGAAATGCACCTCATTGTGGTTTTGATTTGCATTTCCCTAGTGAATAATGATATCGAGCATCTTTTCATGTTCTTGTTGGCATTTGTCTTTGGAGAAATGTCTGAGTTCACTGCCCACTTTTTAATTGGACTTTCTTTTTGTTGTTGGAGGTTTGCTATATTCTGAATATTAAACATTTATCTGATATATGATCTGCAAATATTTTCTCCCATTCTGTGGACTGTCTTTGCACTTTCTTGATAATGTCCTTTGATGCACAGATTTGAATTTTGTTGAGGCCAGACTTATTTTTTCTTTTGTTGATAATGCTTTTGGTATGAAATCCAAGGTCATGAAGATTTTTACCTGTGTTCTCTTCCAGAAGTTTTGTGATCTTAGCCCTTATATTTAATATTTAGGTTTCTGATCCACTTTAAGTCAGTTTTTACATGTGGTATGAAGCAGAGTTTCACTTCATTCTTATTCATGTGGAAATACAATTGTCCCAGAACCATTTATTGAAGAGACTCTTTTTTTCTCTATTGAAGGGACCTGGCACCCTTGTCAAAAATTAATTGAGCATAATTATATTGGGACTCTCAGTTTATTTCCACTGACCTATGTATCTACCTATATCCCCAAAACCACACTGTTTCGTTTACTGTAGCTTTGTATAACTTTTGAAATTGGGAAGCATGAGTCCTCCAACTTTGTTCTTTTTCATATTGTTCTGGATATGTGAGGCCCGAATTGCCCCTCACAATTCCATGTGAATTTGAGGACTGACTTTTCCATTTCTGTAAAAAAGGCTGTAGAAACTTGAACAGACAATCCATTGAATCTTTAGATTGTGTGGGTAGAGGTAGTATTGTCATCTTAACTATATTAAGTGTTCCAATAAATATGGTATGTCTTTTCATTTGTTTAGGTCTTCTTCAATTTCAGCAACATTTTGTAATTTTCAGTGTACAAATCTTTCACCTCTTTGGTTAAATTTATTCCGGAGTATTTTATTCTTATTTTACATTTTATTTTAAACGGAACTGCTTTCTGAATTTCCTTTTCATATTATTTATTGCTGGTGTTTACAAACATGCCTGATTTTTGTGAATTGATCTTATACCCTACAATTTTGTTTACTATGTTTATTTTTTGTGATGGCACTCTTGTGAATTCTTTGGGATTTCTTTTATACATAGGATCATGTCATCTACAGAAACAGATAGTGTTACTTCTTTCTTTGGAATTTAGATGCCTTTTATTTATTTTTCTTATTTAACTAACATCTCTGATTAGAATTTCTAGTGTAGGGTTGAATTGCAGTAGTTAAAGCATGCATTCTTGTCTTGTTCTTGATCTTACAGGTATAGCTTTCAGTCTTTCACCATGTATGCTTAGCTGTGGAATTTTCATAAATACTTTTTATCATGTTGAGAAATTTCCTAGTTGAAAATAAATGTATAATGTTTTTATAAATATACTTTTATTGATTTTAAAGAGGGAGAGGGAAACATTGATCAGCTGCCTCCTACAGCCCCTACTGGGGATGGATCCCACAACCCGAGCATGTGTTCTGACCAGGAATCAAACAGGCTACCTCATAGGATGCTCAACCAATTGAGCCACATTGGCCAGGGCAAAAAATATGTGTATAACTTTAATTTGCTCTTTGCATATGTGGATTCCCAGCTGTCGATCAAAGATACAACTGACCCTGAACAACTTGGGTTTGAACTGTACAAATTAATTTAAATGCAAATTTTTTATTTTTTGTTTCTACTTATCTGTCTTTAAGTTTCCTGACTTTATTTTTCTATTTCTAATTTGCAATTAAGCCTATCCAGTGAATTTTTCAATTATTTTATTTTTTAGTATGTTTCTAATATAATTTCATTTCTTTGTAAGGATTGCTTACATATTCACTTGTTAAAACCAAGTTTTCCTATAATTCTTTGGACCTATCTACAGTCATGGTTGGCTAAGTGTAACATTTGGATTCATTTCTACATATTGCTTTTTTTCTAGACTGGAATTATATTATCATATTTTATAGGTCATACCTTCTTATTTGTATTTTTGTCTTTCTAAATGACTTTTTATTGAATATTGTGCATTATGAACAATACACTGGAGTCTGTTACCTTTCCATGAATCCTTATTTTAGTAGGCAATGTTATTACTGGCTAATGATCTTACACTTGTTTAGGCTTGGTTTTGTTTTTACAGATCAGTGGAGAGCCTAAATGGTAAGCCCCACTAACTTGGTAAGACCCAACTTTCAAAATCTTTTCCTGTGGAGCTTGTCATGGTTTGATTTTAGGCTTTATTAGGATCAATGTAGAGTAGCTCCTACTCTGCACTCTGGTCTTTAACCTAAGATGTAACCTTTCTGCTGTTTCAGCTGGATGCCAAGGATGTTAAAGATGCATTTACAAGATCTCTCCCCTTTGGCAGGACAAGAATTTCCCTGGCAATGCTCTTATCCCATAATTACTCTAACTCTGTTCTAATCTCAACCCCTTATAGTACCTGCTTTCTGGTAAGCCTCAAGTGATCTCACTCTATTTACAGCCTCACTGTATTATTCAGGATTCTCTAGAGAAACAGCCAGTAAGATGGACACACACACACCCCTATATTTATTATTATTTTTAGGAATTGACTCACTCAATTATAGAGGCTCAGAAGTCCCAAGATCTGTAATCAGCCAGTGGAAACCAAGGATAGCTGATAATATAATTCCAGTCTAAGGCCAAAGGCATAAAAAGCAGAAGAGCCAGTAGTGTGAGTTTCAGTCCACGTCCAAGTCTGAAAGAATAGAAGACCAATGCTCCTAGCTCAAAGACATTCAAGCACAAAGAATTCTTGCTCAGCCTTTTTGTTCTATTCAGACCTTCAACAGATTGGTCAAGGCCCACCTATGGTGGAAAGAGCCATCTACCAATTCCAGTGTTATTCTCATCCAGAAACACTCTCACAGACACACCTGCAAATAATGTTTAACTAAATATCTGGGCACCCCATAACTCAGTCAAGTTGAGACATAAAATTAACTGTCTCAACAGCCTTCAGCCACAGATCTGAAGGGGACTCACACATAAACTTCTGGAACTCTTCAAGGTGCCCTCTTTTCCTTGCTCTGCCCAATCGTTTCTAGCCATTTCAGCTATCCCAAAATCTGATCTCTGCCTCCTCAGTCCAATGGAAATCACTCTGCTCAGACTTTTGCCCTCTGCACTATAGTTAGAAAACTGTCCCCAAGTAGAGGATCTAAGTGATATTGGGGCTCACCTAATGAATTTCCTCTCAGTGAGCAGTCTTGTGCTTCCTGTTGACCTCTGCCTGAAAGTAGTTGCCTCCAATATTTTGTCCATTTTTACAATTGTTTATGGTAGGAGGACTAGTTTGGTGTCTCTTAATCATGGCTGGAAAGGTTGTTAGTTTCCATCTGCTTTTATAGTATTTTATAATATGAACTAGAGGTCCAGTGCACAGATTCGTGTGCCAGTGGGGTCCCTTGGCCTGGCCTGCAGGGATCAGGCCCAAAACCAGCTCTCCAATATCCCCCGAGGGGTCTCAGATTGCAAGAAGGTGGCTCTTGGGGAGACATATCCCAGAATCGGGCTCCCTCCTCTCTGCTTCCTGGTGCATCACCTGAGAACCACAGCTGCCAAGTCATCACAGCTTGGCAGCTCCTGTGTTAAGTGTCTGCCTTGTGGTGGTCAGTGTGCATCATAACTACCAGTTGAAGCATCTACCCCCTGGTGGTCATAGCACTTCATAGCTACTAGTCAGACAGTCAGACTGTTGCTTAGGCTTTTTTATTTTTTTTATTTTATTGATTTTTTACAGAGAGGAAGGGAGAGGGATAGAAAGTCAGAAACATCGATGAGAGAGAGACATCTATCAGCCGCCTCTTGCACGCCCCACAGTGAAGATGTGCCTGCAAGCAAGGTACATGCCCCTAACTGGAATCGAACCTGGGACCTTTCAGTCTGCAAGCCGACGCTCTATCCACTGAGCCAAACTGGTCTCGGCTGCTTTTATATCTATTGGTTATACCACTAATCATCCTTGTGTTGGAAGACATTAGATATTAGTGTGTTCAAATTCTCACTAATATAAATGATGCTTTAATGACTATCTTTGTACCTGGAAATGGAATTGCAGGGTTATAAGATACATATTTCTTCAACTTTACTAGGTACTGTCAAATTATACTGTTCTACAAACCTACAAATAGCATGAGTTTCATTTTTTCCATACCCATGCCAAAATTTTATGTGTTGAACTAATTTTTCTACTGTGCAAGTGAATGTGAAATGGTATTTTGTTATATCAATAAACATTTCCTAGATTACTAGTGAGGTTAAACATATATGTACACACATACACATATATATGTATATATGTATGTATCTATTTATTATTGGCAATTTGGGCTTCTTAGTCAATAAATAGCATTTTTGCCGAAACCAGTTTGGCTCAGTGGATAGAGCGTCGGCCTGCGGACTGAAAGGTCCCAGGTTCAATTCCGGTCAAGGGCATGTACATTGGTTGCGGGTGAATCCCCAGTAGGGGGTGTGCAGGAGGCGCCTGATCGATGTCTCTCTCTCATCGATGTTTCTGACTTTCTGTCCCTCTCCCTTACTCTCTGTGAAAAATCAATAAAATATATTAAAAAAATAAATAGCATTTTTTTCAAAGTTGTGGTATCTTTTTGTTATTGATTCTTAGAAATTCCTTAGAAATTCTAGTTACTAATCCTATTTTGGTTATGTGAATTAGGTCCTTCACCCTTAAACTTGGCTTGTCTTTTAGCTGCCTATGTTGTCTCCCCATACATAAGTATTAAATTTATGTATGTTTGGTGAAATTATTTGTTTTGTGCCCATTTCTTTGACCTCAAAACACAGGGGTGCCCCAGAGTTCAGGCCTTGGAACTATCGGCATTAATTCCCAAGTAATCTTATTTAGTCTGTGGCAACTTTACACTGATGGCTTTTATATCTGGCTCCTCCCAATTCCAATAATATAATTTAAAGGATTCTTGCTGAGTTAGACATTACCTCTCTTCTTCCCCTATTACCCAAGTATCTTCAATGGGAAATCTGTAGTTACTGCCTCCATTTTCTCACTTTCCATTCACTGTTTAGTCTTCTGCAGTTTGGCTTTTGTCCCACTTTTCCAGTGACACTGATGATTTTTTTCTTAAGCAAACAGCTCATCCCCTTTTCTTTTTAAAGAAGCAGCAGAATTGCCCTGGCAGTGAGTTCAGGAGGAGAATTGCTTGCTTTTCTCATCTTTCCAAGTTGCTCCAGATGCATTGTTACTGGGTCCTGTCCAACCTCTCTATTCCCCCAAACATCCTAATCTCCATCTATACTGGTCTACTTGGAGAACTTTGTATCAAAGTACTTGCCATCTCTGTTCTTCTGTGCAAAGTTCCTTCATCTGCCTTAAACCTACTTTAACCAGTTTTCTCAGCTCAAATAGCACATCCCAGCCCATCTTACCCTTTATCATTCCTTCTCCTTTTGTGCCTCTATTGTCACACCACATTGCATCTTAACTTTTTACTTACACATCTTTCTTCCCTACTTACCGGAGGACTTCTAGAGATCAGAGAACCCGTTTTTTCTCCATTAATGTTTTTAATGTATACCAATGAATAAGCTGAGCTAGATTAAAGTCTGAATTAGCAGACCATAAAGTCTGTTTGTTTAACAGTGTTATTAAGATACAATTTAGAGCCCTTACCGGTTTGGCTCAGTTGATGAGAGTGTCAGTCTGTGGACTGGAAGGTCCGAGGTTCGATTCCAGTCAAGGGCATGTACCTTGGTTACGGGCACAACCCCAGTAGGAGGTGTGCAGGAAGCAGCTGATCGATGTTTCTCTCTATCCCTCTCCCTTCCTCTCTGTAAAAAAAGTAAATAAAATATATATATTTTTTAAAGATACAATTCAGTGTTGTGAAGCAATCAGTATAATCTAATTCTAAAACACTTTGTTTCCCCCAAAAGAAAACTCTACCCTTTAGCAGTTACTCTCCCACCAAACACTCATCTATTTTCTCAGATTACCAAATTTAACATGGGTAAATTGGTCACAAATCTTCAAAATTGATTCTGGACCTTGATGTGAAATTTGGCAGATAACTGTTCCACTTTGCCAACTTGTACTGCAGAACCTAAAATTATCTCGTAGCTCCAGGTTGGATCTGCAGTTTAATATTGATAGGGATTTTATTAAAAAATAGACTAGATCCACATTTAACAGTGGCGGTTGGTTTGGGTTGGTCTCTTCACTGTTTCTGTTGAAGCCAGCCCTCTTCAGATGTTTATACTTTGGCAGGAAATGGGGTAACTGGAAAAAGTTCACACTCTCCGGTAGCAACTGTGAAAAGTGCCTGATAATGTCTTCTGGAGAGTTTAGCCCCCTCGAAGCTACCACGGATCAAGAATTACATGAATAGTCTCTGGAGCTTTTATTTTTCAACCCGATTCTTCCCAGGCTCACCTCGGGATGGGTGCTGTGCGGGTGGACTTGCCAGGAGGCCTGGACAATCAGAGCTCAGTTTCCAGGGAAGCCGCATTTTTCGAACTGGGTCGGGTTACCGCGTGGCCCAGCAGTAGCGTATCCCCTCCCGGTGTCGCGTCCCCAGTCGCGCGTGCAGTGACGCAACCGGCGCCCCACTGACGTAAGGAGCGGCGCAGTGCACGCTGGGATATTTAAGTCTTCTCCGCGGCGCGGAGCCGCGATGTCTCCGGCGGCTGCGGCGCCTGGAGGAGGCGAGCGGCGGCGACCTATAGCGAGTGTCAGGGACTGTCGGGCCCGGAGCTGGGGTTTCGGTGGGGCGGCGCTCCTCGGCCTGTCGCTGCTCGGCCTCGTCCTGTACCTGGTGCCGGCAGCGGCCGCGCTGGCCTGGCTGGCCGTGGGGGCTACCGCGGCCTGGTGGGGACTGAGCCGCGAGCCCCGAGGTTCGCGCGCCTTCTCCTCGCTCGTTCGGAACGCGCGGCGTCAGCGAATACTGTTCACCTCGCCTCCGACCAAGTCGGCCGTAAACGGAAACCTCTTGGAGCCGCGGAGCCTGCTCGAAGGACCCGACCCCGCCGAACTGCTCCTTATGGGCAGTTACCAGGGCAAGCCCGGCCCCCCGCAGCCTGCCCCGGCGCCGGAGGCCAGGAACCTTCGGGAGAGGCAGGCCCGTCGCCCGCCCGCCCGCCCTTCGCCGCCGAGTCACTCGGTTCATCGCGTTCATCGCATTCACTCCTCTCACCCCACTCCTCTTTTTGGACCTTCCAGGCGGCCTTCCCACAGGTAAGATGCGCCGACCTTTCCCAGACCAGGACTCCTCCCTATCGACTGGCTTTGAATTGAGGACTTGACTTTAAATCCGGTTTTCTTTCAAGTCCAAGGGAGAGTCTGTTTCGTTTGACCTCTTCTAAACATCTTGGTGCATGTCAGACGTCCCCCATCACCCCTCCGCCCCCGTTTATCCTTATGGAATGAGATGTGATGCCGCCACAGCTGATCCCTTCCTTTCGATTCTTAAAACTGTCTGCATATTATTAGTACAGTATAGATTTAGCAGAATGCTTGTTAACATTAAGATATCCCTACTAAGGGGGGAAATATCTTTATCTTTTGAGTGTAGTCATATAGTAAGCTATATGTGTATCTATATATATTACACATGTTATATGTGTTATATGTGTGTGTTACATAAATATATGTATTATATATATAGTATATATATATTATGGACCCATAGAGAAATTTTATCAGTTTAGCTGATCTCAAAGAGGTATTCCCAGGAAACACTTCTTCCATTGATAAAATTTGATAAAGATGGTGAAATTAAGGAGACACTTTCATTTAATCTCAGTAGTGGAGAATACAAAAAAATTAATGAAAATATGAGGTTCTTTTTAAAAAATGTCTTTGATTTCTTAGGAAGGGAGAAGGATGTATCACATGTGTGTGTGTGTGTGTGTGTGTGTGTGTGTGTATGTGTGTGTATTTATATGTATATATATATGAAAGATTAATATGCAAAATGACCCCCCTCGGGAGTTGGATCACTATGGCATGCACTGACCACCAGGGGGAGGCCTGGGATGAAGGAAGGCCCCAGCCAGCAGCCAGAAGGCCCCAATCGGCCCTGATCGCCAGCCAGGCCTAGAGACCCTACCCATGCACAAATTTCATGCACCGGGTCTCTAGTAGAGAAATAAAAATATCAATGATCAATGGGCTGCCTGCTGCATGCCCCCCACCAGGGAAGGAGCCTGTAACCTGGTCATGTGCCCTGACCAGAAATCAAACCGGTGATCTCTTGGTTCCTGGGTTGCTCTCAACCACTGAGCCATACCAGCCAGACGTAAGGTTCTTGATAAATAAATTTAGTTGAGAAGATGAACATTTAGGTGTTGAAAAATATTTAACTGTGGTACATTACTGATTATTTACTGAAAAGATTGAAGGAGTTTTGAAAAGTTTCTCTCTGCGTGTCCTAATATACACTTTTCTTCCATTGTAGTTTTGCTTGTGTGGGCAAGGTTTTCAATTTCCCTCTCAAATTGTTAAAGTCCATAATGGGATGGCTTTTAAGCAGCTGTCACTTTCTGCTTCTAGATGGAATGGTGTGGGGAGTTACCATAATAATTCTGTGTTTTGTATTGCTTAGAGGTTTAAGCTTTCTGGAAAATATCTGAATTCACATAGTTCTTTAGTCAGTTAATTTTCTGACATTCTTTTAAGCATTTTGGTTCCATAATATGTCTCCTTTCTCCATAGGGATTGTGGAACTTTATCAAATCGGTTTTTAATAACACCTCGAAGACAATATCCAATTCAACAGGCCCAATATTCCTTTCTGGGGATACTTCCCACAGTGTCCTGGAATGGTTATCACAAGAAGACTGTGCTATCTCCTCATAATTCCAAAATGGTGTGCAGTCCAGTGACAGTGAGGATTGCTCCTCCTGATAGCAAATTGACTCGTTCTCCAATGTAAGTATTATTGTTGGAAAAATAGACTCCTTTTTGCGTCCACTTTATTCTTCCATGATTGTTTCTCTGACAACTATAAAGAAGAAAAAAAAGTGTACCTGTGTGTTTAAATGAGAAATCTTAAATTTGAATCATTGAACTATCTCTTATTTTCTTGTTTTTTTACCTTATATTGTAGCTTTAATTGCTAAAGGCATTTTTTGTGAATGTATAAATTACACTGTTGCTTGTTAGTTAGCTTCTGATTTTCAATGAAGACTGTGCTATATGACATGGTAATTAAAATATCTTAAGGCTAGAATCTTGTCTTTCATTGCAGAACAGAGCAGTTAATTAGCTCAACACTGTCCTCACCATCAAGTAATGCTCCAGACCCATGTGCAAAGGAGACTGTACTGAATGCCCTCAAAGAGAGGAAGAAAAGAACAGTGGAGGAAGAAGAACAAATATTCACTGATGGCCAGGAAAATAAAAGAAGGTAACAGGTTCAGCAGAGTACTGAACAGGCCTCCCACATAGATTCCCTGTGATTTGTTGAAATGCAGATTACTCCTCCAAAAGATACAGAGGCCTGTTCCAGATTATGAGCCTTAGTAGGTCCCCTTCTTTGGCTTTCATGGAAGAGCTTAATAATGCTGACAGGCTTTAATGCTGTTCATTTCAGGTTTAGGTATAGGTTAGAGAAATGTTATAATTTACATTTCTCTAAGTATTGGGATAAGCCAATAACTATTAGTCATATATTAGTCTCATACTTTTGATACAGATGTGTTGAATTCTGTTTTTCAGAAAAAACGTTCAAAGGCTTACCCTCCTAATCTTGTGTTGTTTAGTTATCTGGGTAACCACCAGTTTAAATGTATAATTGTGCTGAAGGGAATGCTTGACAAAGAAAAGTGTAAACTAGAGTATGATAGATTTATCAGAGAGTAAAATCGACTTCATTTTTTGGTTTTCAGCAACTTAAGGAAAATGAAATAAGGACTCTATTTCCTGAGTATGGTAAGAAAGGAGTTTGAAGTCACTAATGAGAATGCAGAATTGCTTGTGGCTTTCTAAGTAGTTAAGGATTCCACTCACTTTTTTAATATAATAAATTGAGCAACCACAATGTGCCAGAGCCTATTTCAGTTACTGAGGATAAAGCAATGAACAAAAAGTCCTCCTGGGTCTTTTTGGAGTGAAGAAACAAAAAGGGGGAGGATATTAAAACAAGGTTTAGATTGTAAGTATATAGAAATTTTAAAAAATAGGGTGATAGGAACTTTAAAAAGGGTGGTGATATATATACCAGGATAATGAGAAGGCAGCTTCTTTATATGAGTTGGTCAAGGAATTGCTCTTCTTTATATGAGTGAACCCTTGAAAAATATAATCATTGTCCCTATTATCTAAACCAAATTATTCATATCCTACAGGTTCAGGGCTGGCCATCTTTGCTACTTTAGATAACAAAGTTAAGTAGAGAAATATTAATCAATGCAAGTGTATTAATGTAACACTAGGGGCGCGGTGCACAAAATTCATGGAAGCGGGTGGGGGGAGTCTCTCAGCCCTAGCTGCCCTCTCTCACAGACTGGGAGCCCTCAGGGAGGCGGCAACTGAGCTGATCAGAGGAAGGCGCAAGCCCCATCACTGCTGCAGCCATTGCCAGCCATTGCAGCTGCCAAGGTGTTTTCATCAACATGGACTCCATTCCGTTCATCATGAAAAAATGACAACGTTCTATAGGCATTTTCAAGATGTGTCTTTCATAGGCTATGACATTTCTTTCTTTCCTTTTTTTTTTTTATCCTCACCTGAGGATATATTTCCATTGATTTTTAGAGAGTATTGAAGAGAGAGGAAGAGACAGAAACATCAGTGTGAAACTTTGATTGGTTGCCTCCTACATGAGTCCTGACCTGGGCCCTGGCCAGGGAGAAGCCTGTAACCTAGGTACATGCTCTTGATCAGAATTGAACCCAGACCCTGCAGTCGGCAGACCAAGGCTCTATCTACTGAGTCAAACCAGCTAGGGTAGGTTATGACATTTCTTAGCTCCTCCAGCAGCAGACCTTCGTTTTTTTCTCCGGGAATGTGGTGGGAAAACCCTAAATCACCTTCTTGGATTCTTATAACCCAAGTTACCAAGAACACTACAAGTGGCAGCATACAGGGAGCTTAGCCACTGAGCAGTCAGAAAAGGTGTTTATGCTCGAACTGGTTTGACTCAGTGGATAGAGCATCGGCCTGCAGACTGAAGGGTCCCATCTTAAGGGCATGTATCTTAGTTGGGGGCATATCTCCAGTGGGGAGTAGGAGGCAGCTGCTCGATGTTTCTCTCATTGATGTTTCTAACAGTCTATTCCTCTCTCTTCTTCTCTGTAAAAAATCAATAAAATATATTTTAAAAAAAGAGAGAAGGTATTTCCTCTGCAGCCCATGTGCAGAAGATTCCCTGCATTGTGTCCCCAGGGCTAGGGGGATGTCCTCTGCATTTGCTGTGTCCGTGGGCTGGGGGGCGTGGACCTGGGCCTCTTGGCACCCCAGCCACTTGTCCCAGGACCTAGCCCACTTGGCACCAGTAGACCACTTCTGACCAGGGGTGTTCTGGGACCCCGGCCACTTAGGACTTAGGTGCGGGCCTACAGGCTCAGAGCGACCTGGGTCCAGAGGATGTTCCCGGGACCCAGGACGCTTGGCGCCCACATATGAAATTAACCCTCCATCTTTGTTGTATTATTTGCATACTCACTCCTGATTGGTTGGTGGGCATTGCAGAAGTATGGCCAATTTGCATCTTTCTCTTATTAGTGTAGATAGGAAGATCAAGTTATGATGAATAGAGATGTGATTTATAAGTGAGCAATTTGAGCTCACTTATAAATGAGCTCACTTATAAATGTCAACTAGTTAAGCAGGAGTGGCAGAAGGCAGGGGGTGGGGAGGTGGGAAAGGAAATAACCATTCTTATGGTCCCACTAGGTTCTTCATGTTCTTAAGGATGGGTAGTTTTACTTGACCCTAGTGAGTCTGAAGATTCTATAGTTATCTATCCCATAATTGGAATAATCAGTGATTATGTGCACCATGCATAGGCCCTTCTTAAATGTGAGAAGTAAGGTTTTTCCCTAACAGACTTGCCTTATTAACCTCTAGATTGCTATGGGATGCGTGGATTGGTTCCTAAAATGTTTTTTCTTTTGTTTTGTTTTTAATGTGTGAATGGTAGGGTGTTGAATTTGTGATTGTAATAATTAATACACTGAATAGTTCTAAAGGTCTTGATGTAGAGTAAGTCTTAACATTATTGATAGGTTTTTAGAAACTGACGATATATAACAAAATCAGTTTTCCCCAGGCTAATTGATAAAAACAATAGTTAAATTCTTATGGTCATCTCATCAACATTATAATGAAATGACATTGAATGAAATCATGTTATTCATAGATTTTATACTTTCCTGATTGCCAGACAGTCTTAGAATAAATTTACCACTTGGAATCTTTGGGATTTGAAGCAACCTTTTTCTTGTCTAGCATGGAACCTGTGCTCCATAGAAATAGTACATGGTCCCAGGAATATGCTTTAAGGGGGAAAAACGTCATTTCATTTAATTGAGAGTTTTTTAATTTATCACAGGCGCCATGATAGCAGTGGGAGTGGACATTCAGCATTTGAGCCCCTGGTGGCCAATGGAGTCCCTGCTTCTTTTGTGCCTAAGTAAGTGGAAATCCATTTGGTTGAGTTATACACTATTTAGAAAAAGGGCATTGCCAAAGTTCCTATTTGCTTTTTGCATTACTTTATTCAAGTTCAAAACTTTTAAATCAGAGTGATACATTTGAGTAACTTGCCACAATAATGCTCTTATAATTTCTTTTAATATTTTTTAATTACCAAGTATGTAAATAATAAGATCACAAGGTTTGTACGATAGATAACATACAAAACTGAATTTGAGCTAAATGATAAATTTCTACATTTGAGTTTAAATACAATTGAGGAAGAAATGCATTGGAGAGAAAATGCCTCAGAAATATGTGTGAAAAGACTTGGGGTAATGTATATGCTTAAATTTGAGCCAGCAGTATAATACGGCTGCCAAAAAAGCTAATGTGCTCCTATTCTGTGTTGATAGAACAAAGACTAGAATGAGGCAGGTAAGTGGTAGTGCTGCTTTCCTTAGTTCTACTCAGATTGTCCATGGAGTATTGTGTTTGGTTTGGTGTACTTCACTATAAAAAAAAAGATATACACAAACTGAAATTCATTTTGAGTGAAGCAACTAGTACGTTAAAGGGTGATGGTGGTGGGTTAGGAGGGTTTGAAGGTACATAAGTACTAGCCCAGAGGAGAAAAATCTCAACAGAATAAGGAAATGAGGAAAGATAACGGCCTCCAAAAAACTGGAGCACTGTCAAATGAAAGAACGAAAACATCTTGCTTGGTATGGCACCAAATAGGATCCATGGGTGAAAGTTAGAGGAAATATTTTTCATCCCATATAAGAATAAACTGGTTCACATTTGACATTCTTCACTCTAAGACAGGGATGGGAAACATTTTTTCTGCCAAAGGCCATTTGGATAGTTATAACATCATTTGTGGGTCCACTTAAAAAATAGCCTGCAATATTTGGTCAAACATTTAACTCACCACTAATGCCTTAGCAGGGTCAGACCAAGCGAATTCATGGGCTTTATATGGCCCCACGGGCTGGATGTTTCCTACCCCTGCTCTAAGAGATAGTGAGTTATCTATATTTTAAGAGAGGTTGGGTGACTATTCTATAGGAAGGATGTACAGGAATTTCTATTTCAGTTGGAAACTTAGAAAAAATGGTTGGTTCCTCTTAACAGATTTTTTTAAATAGCTTTATTAAGGGACTGGAGGCCCGGTGGACAACATTCATGTACTGTGGGAGAGAGGGGGACATCCCTCAACCTGGCTTGCACCCTCTTGCAGTCCGGGACCCCTAGAGGGATGTCCAACTGCCAGCTTAGGCTTGCTCCACACGCTGCCACAGTGGTGGGAGAGGCTGTGCTTGCCAGCCATGAGCCCAGTTTCTGGCCGAGTGGCGCTCTCCTGTGGGAGCACACTGACCACCAGGGGCAGTTCCTGCACTGAACATCTGCCCCTGGTTAGGTCTATTTGCATATTGGCCTTTTATTATACAGTGGTACCTCAAGATACGAGTGCCCTAACATACGAGATTTTTGAGATATGAGCCTTCGAGCGACCGATTTTTGCTTTGAAATACGAGCCACATTTGAGATAGGAGTAATCGTGCGGATCAGCAGGCTGCACATGACCCACCAGTTTACCGCGACTCGAGCATCTCATAGTTTCCCACGCCTCAAGGTTACAGAACGAATTAAACTCATATCTCAAGGTACCACTGTATAGGATAATTGACATGTACTAAATTATGTCTGTTTAAAGTGTACAGTTTAAGTTTTGACATGTACACATCTATGAAACCATCACCACAGTCAAGATAATGAACATAACCATCACCTCCAAAAGTTTTCCAGTGACCCTTAGTCATATTTCTCTTTAATCTTGTCCCCATCCCCAGGCTAAATGCTTTCTATCACTGGAGATAAGTGTGTATTTTCCAGAATATTAGTTAAGTGGAATCATACATTTAATTTTCAAAATATTTGGTTTTTCCTTCTTGACTTGTCAGATATATTTAAGAAAGATTTTGTGACCATGGATGAAACCTTAAAAGAATGTTGCCTTCAATAGCACATCTAACTATCTTTTTCCTTTTTATTAGGCCTGGGTCTCTGAAAAGAGGTCTCAATTCCCAGAGCTCAGATGACCACTTGAATAAGAGATCCCGCACCTCCTCTATGAGCTCCATGACGAGCACATACACAGGTGGCATTCTTAGCTCCAGCCGCAATGCCATTACCAGTTCTTACAGTTCTACTCGAGGTTTCTCTCAGGTACATTATTCTTGTGGGTGGCATGGGAAAAATGGATTCCAAGCATTAATTAATTAATTGGTTAGTCAGTGTTTACTAACTACCTTCTCTCTGTCAGATATTGGGATTACCTCTAAATTAACAAATCCTTGAATAAAAACTATAGATCAATGGAACAGAAAAGAAATCTGAGAAAGTCAGCCAGTATATATGTGGGAGCCTGATACAAGACAGAGCCATTTCACATAAATAGAACAATGATGAATAATTCAATAAATAGTGTTAATTGGCTTGAGGAAGTAGACTGAGTTCAAATTTCATTGGGTCATAAAAATTTTATTCTAGGTTACAAATTTAGTGACAGTTTTAAAAATAAGAAGTGGTTGTATTTTTGGTGTTCTTTTTTTAGAAAGAGGATGTTGTATAGCCTACAACAGATCAACTTTGTTACCAGACAGTCTTGGGTTCAATTTTGGCTCTAACATTTAGTCACTATAGGACCTTGGATAGGTAAATCACATAAATTCCTTTTCTCATCTCTGAAGGATTGTGCAAAGATTGAAGGTAATGTTCAGAATGTACCCATTACAGTGCCTGTCAATAAGTGGCTACCCAATTAACTAGTACTAGAAAAAAAATAAAGCATGTGTGGAAGAAGATTTTTGAGGGGAAAAAAATTTTGAGATAAATTTATCTATAAGGCTCTTATAGTTAACATAAATTCAAGATGAAGGCAGGCCTAAGTCAGAGCGGTTATGGGAATGCAAAGATAATCATTGTAATAACCTTTACCTTGAGCACTTATTCTTGGCTAGACCCTACCTTAAGCACTTTAAGCCTGTTTCCTCATTGAATGGTCTTAGTAGGCCTATTAAGTACATAGCCATTATCTTTATATTTAAAATGTTTTTTACGGTAAATTTCAAATGTACATAGAAGGAAAGAAATTAATGAATCTCCATGTAGCATTTTGTCAGTCCTCTTCCATCAATATCACCCCGAACCACCACACCATCTTTTGGTTTTGCTCTTATGTATTAAAGTAAATTATAAACATGTCATTTCACCTGTAGAAGTATTTCAGTGTTGTTGTTTTTTTAAAATAATTTCTTTATTGATTAAGGTATTACATATATGTCCTTAGCCCCCTTTTACCCCCCACCTCCCATTCATGTCCCCACCCCCCTGTTGTCTGTGTCCATTGATTAGGCTTATAGGCATGCATATAAGTCCTTTGGTTGATTTCTCCCCCTTACCCGCACCATCCCCTACCTTCCTTGAGGTTTGACGTTATGATTGATGTTTCTCTGTCTCTGGATCTATTTTTGTTCATCAATTTATGTTGTTCATTATATTCCACAAATGAGTGAGATCATGTGATATTTATCTTTCTCTGCCTGGCTTATTTCACTTAGCATAATGCTCTCCATCTCCATCCATGTTGTTGCAAATGATAAGAACTCCTTTTTTACTGCAGTGTAGTATTCCATTGTGTAGATGTACCACAGTTTTTTAATCTACTCATCTGCTGATGGGCACTTAGACTGTTTCCAGATCTTAACTATGGTGAATTGTGCTGCTATGAACATAGGGGTGCATATATCCTTTCTGAGTGATACTTCTAGTTTCTTGGGATATATTCCTAGAAGAAGGATCACTGGGTCAAATGAGAGTTCCATTTTTAGTTTTTTGAGGAAACTCCATACTATTGTCCACAGTGCTTCACCAGTCTGCATTTCCACCAGCAGTGCACAAGGGTTCCTTTTTCTCTGCATCCTCACCAGCACTTGTTATTTGTTGATTTGTTGATAATAGCCATTCTGGCAGGTGTGAGATGGTGCTGCATTGTTGTTTTGATTTGCATCTCTCTGATGATTAGTGACTTTGAGCAGGTTTCCTATGTCTCTTGGCCTTCCTTCTGTCTTTTTTCAAAAAGTGTATATTTAGATCAGTTGCCCATTTTTTGATTGGGTTGTTTATCTTCTTTTTGTTAAGCTGCATTAGTTTCCTGTAAATGTTGAGATTAAACCCTTATCATTGATATCACATCATTGTGTTTTTAAACTTCCTTAACATTAATGGTCACTATTATACCATTACTAGCGGCCTGATGCATGAAGATTCATGCAAGAATGGCCCTTCCTTCCCCTGACTGCCAGCATTGCCTTCCCTCCAGCCTGGAGCCACCTTTCTGCCTTTGCTCTGGCCTGGAGCTGCCTTCCCGCCTTCCCACGCTGCCCAGAGGCCCAGAGCTGCTGGGATGGTGGTGCAGAACGCCTGCATATGCAAATTAACCCCCATCTTTGTTGGATTAATTTATATACTCCTGATAGGCTGGTGGGCATCATGAAGGTACAGCCAATTTGCATCTTTCTTTTTTATTAGTGTAGATTCCACTCAAACAATAATGATTATTTAATACTGGAGGCCAGGTGCATGGATTTGTGCACTGGCGGGGTCCCTCAGCCTGGCCTGCTGGGATTTGGCTAAAACCAGCTTTCCAACATTCCCAGAAAGGGTCCTGGATTGCAAGAGGGCAGTTCTTGGGTGACACACCCCAGAATTGGGCTCCCTCCTCTCTGGTTCTGGTGAGTCGCCTGGGAACCACAGCTGCCCAGAGGCCTTCCATGGCTGTGGTGGAATGCTTGCCTCGTTGCTGTGGCGATGAAGCAAGCATTCCACCAGGCCACTCACTCTGCCCACTTTCAGCAGCCGCACCCCTGGGACTGGGGGACTCTGGCAGGGCTGAGAGGACTGGGTGCCGCCATCTTTGAGATGGAGTGATGGTTAATTTGCATATTACCCTCTTATTAGATAGGATGCTACTACTTTTTTCATGCTTTTGAAAAAACTGGATCCTTTTGTCTTGTAGTATTTCCTCTATTCTGGATTTAGTTTGCATTGTCACTGTGTCATTTTAACATGTGCTCTATCCCCTGTTTTCCTTGTAAATGAGTAGTTGGATCCTGATTGCTGATTAGATTCAAGTTCAGTTATTTTGGCAGAATATTGTATCAGTGATTCTGTGATTTCCTATTGCATCGTATCAGGAGCACCTGAATTTTGGTTGCCTCCCTTTTGTGGTGGTAATATTGATCACTGAGGTCAGGTGTTGTTAGTTTGATACTGTCATTTTAATTGTTTAAAAAATATATTTTATTGATTTTTTACAGAGAGGAAAGGAGAGGGATAGAGAGTTAGAAATATCAATGAGAAAGAAACATGGATCAGCTGCCTCCTCAACCAAGGTACATTCCCTCAATCGGAATCGAACCCGGACCCTTCAGTCTGCAAGCCAGTGCTCTATCCACTGAGCAAAACTGGCTAGAGCATGTCATTTTAATTTTTGTATGAGCTTTTCATCTGAACATTTTAGTAGCCATTATAATGCCATTATCTTTGGCTACGTCCATTATTTTATTAAGTTGCAAAATGGTGATATTCTCTTATCTTTCCCTCTACATTTATTAACTGAAATTCTTTGTAGAAGAACATGCCCTAACTATAGGAATGACAGGATAATAAGACATTGATGCCATAGCTTCCTCTAAAGGTGACTAATGATGTTTTTGCTTTTGTTGATTATTTTTATGAACTTCTGAAATTTTATAAGCATTTTATAATCCTCAATGCATTTATTTTATTTTTTTTAAAAATATTTTTATTGATTTTTTTTTACAGAGAGGAAGGGAGAGAGGGTTCGAAACATCAATGAAAGAGAAACATTGATCAGCTGCCTCCTGCACACCTCCCACTGGGGGTGTGCCTGTAACCAAGGTACATGCCCTTGACCGAATTGAACCTGGGACCTTTTAGTCCGCAGGCTGATGCTCTATCCACTGAGCCAAACTGGTTAGGGCTGTTTAATTCCTTTTGGTGCACAAAATTTTCCAATTTTGACCAGTGGTAGCTTTCAAATTGGCTCTTGTAGTCTTTCATTTTAACCCCAGAAGTCTTTGATTGCTTCATTGTTTTTTGGCCAAAAACAAATCAGTCTTGTACATTTCCAACCCAGGTTGAAGTTGAAATTGGCTATTTTTCAAGTAGTCTTGGTTTTAACATTTCAAATTCAGACTTAAGATGACAGAGTTTTTTACAGAATTTTTTTGGTTTTGTATTTTTATACCAAAAGTCGGTTCATAATTACTTGATTGATCCTAGAACTTATAATTTCAAAATAACATCAATATTCTTATTAACAGTAAGACTTATGTAATCAGCTTAAAATTATCTGTGGTTCATTTTGTCATTAGTATATGTCAATGGATACTGGCAATATGCAATCAAAGTAACATGTTTTGAAGTAACATGTACTTGATATACCCTTGTACAATGTGGGGGTTAGTGATGCAGACCCCACAGTAGAAAATCCACATATAACTTCAGTCAGCCCTCCACATCTGCAGAAAATATACTACCTTCAATCAGTGGTTGTTTGAATCTGCAGATACAAACCCGCAGATTCAGAGGGCCAACTGTACCTATCTACATTTATTGAAGGAAAAAAAAACATATGTAAGTGGATCTGCACAGTTCATACTGTAGTAAGGCTGTTACTCAAGTTTTCAACTGTAGTAAGATTCATTTGTTTGGTAAGAGGAAAACTTCCTTTTAACTGTATACTCTTATTTATTGGAATTTGTAACATGTTCTACAAGTATTATCTTTCCTGATTTCAAAAAATGTATTAGTTATGGATAAATGTTAAATAAAAAGTAAAATTCCAGCGAAACCGGTTTGGCTCAGTGGATAGAGTGTCGGCTTGCAGACTGAAGGGTCCCAGATTCGATTCCAGTCAAGGACAGGTACCTTGGTGGTGTGCACATCTCCAGTGGGGAGCGTGCAGGAGGCAGCTGATCAATGTCTCTCTCTCATTGATGTTTCTGACTCTCTATCCCTCTCCCTTCCTCTCTGTAAAAAATCAATAAAATATATTTTTTTTAAAAAAAGGTAAAATTCCCTGGTCCTGGCTCTTCCAGTCTTCTTATCTCCATGCCTATTATTAAAATTCCTACTGTGTGTGTAAACACAGATAATACACAGAATTTTTGGACTGTTTTACACAAATGGGATGATGGCATATGTTTCTTTGCATCTTTTAAAATTATATGTAAACTCACTATCTTACTGGCCTTTTTAATTAGAGTACTTGGAGGCCCAATGCATAAAATTCATGCAAGAGTAGGCCTTCCTTCCCTTGGCTGCCAGCACTGGCTTCCCTCTGGCATCCAGGACCTGGTCTTCCCTTGCAGCCCTAGCTTCGTCCTGAAGGATATCTAGTCTAATTAGCATATTATGCTTTTATTGTTATAGACTAGAGACCCGTTGCACGAAGATTCGTGCAATAGGCTTTACTTCCCTTGGCTGCCAGCACCGGTTTTACTCCACCACCCAGGACCCAGGCCTTCTTCACTCTGGCCGCTGCGGAGAAGCCAAGCCTTGAGGCTTCTCCACTCTGGCCACAGCGGAGAAGCCAAGCCTCTTCAGTCTTCGCTCAGGCCAGAGCCTTCAGTCTCCGCTCTGTGCCTGCGTATGTAAATTAACCTGATGTTTTTGTTGCGCTAATTTGCGCACACGTGCCTGATCGGCTGGTGGGTGTTGTGGAGGTGTGGTTAATTTGCATACTTCTCTTAGTGTAGATAATGTGCAGAAAAATAAGTATGTACAACTCCATGTAGCCACCATCCATGTCAAATAATTCTTTTCTATACCCAGAAGCCCCTCTCATACCTACTCCCAATCACTTCTTCCCTCCTTCCTGAATATTAGTACTTTTTTTTTCTGTTTTTGAACTTTATATAAAGGAAACATAGAATATTTTTTTGTGTGTTTGTATTTTACTTGTGAGATTCATTTATGTTACATGTAGCAGTAGGTCTTTTGTTTTCATTGCTGTGTACGGTTCCACAATCAATTTAGTCATTCTACCATTGGACATTAGGGTTTTCAGTTTGGAACTATAATAATGTGCTGTGGACATTATTGTATAAGTCTTTTGGTACACATATATAAAGTATGTGTATGTTCAGTTTTAATAGATGTTGAAAGTTTTTAAAGTGAAATTTCAGTTGATACCATACTGCCTTTTATATAAATATATACGTATATTTTTATTGATTTCAGAAAGGAAGGAAGAGGGAGAGAGATGAAAACATCAGTAATGAGAGAAAATCATCAATTGGCTGCCTCTTACATGCTCCTGACTGGGTTTGAATCTGCAACCCAGGCATGTGCCCTTGACCATTATCGATCTTGGGACCCTTCAGTCTGCAGACCAATGCTCTAGCCATTGAGCCATATCGGCTATGGCTCAGTTGATACTTCTACCAGTGCAGTATGGGATTTTGTCCCTATAGTTACATATCCTCACTACCATTTGGTGTTGCTCTTTAGTTATTCATTCTGGTGGGTGTGAAGTCTTTTTATTTTGGTTAATTTTGTTTCACTGGTTACTAATGAGATAGATGTGAACTGTTCATTGGCTATTTGTATATTCTTTTTTATGAAGTGCCTATTCTAGTTTCTTGGCTCATTAGGTTGTGGGGTTTTGTTTTTTATTATTTATATAACAAGTTCTTTATATATTCTAGATACAAGCTCTCTGTGAATTATATGTGTTTCAACAAATGAGTGTCCTATTCTGACTCATCATTCACTTTCTTATAGTCTTATTTATAGTTAGTATATTTTATGTACTGTTTAGATATTTTTGCCTACGTAAAGTCGTGATGGTATTCTCTCATGCTACCTTCTAGGAGCTTTATTATTTTTCATTTCACATTTTTATCTATGATCCAGCTGAAATTGATTTTGTGTACAGTGTAAGCTAGGCATCAGAGTTAGTGTTTTTCCATATAAATACCCATTTGATTCGCAAAATTTATTGGAAGAACCATCCTTTCCATATTACTCTGCAGTATTACCTTTGTCATAATTTGTGTCCATATGTATCTGTGGATCCATTTCTAGATTCTGTTCTGTTCCATTGACCTATTTTTCTACTCTGTCTTTTTCCCAGTCTGTACTATCCAGTCTAAGTTTTGATATCTAGTACAATCAGTCATCCAACTTTCTCATCTCTTTCATGCTTCTTCAGAATTATTTTGGATTTTGGCCCTTGGCATTTCTGTATAATTTTAAAATCGACTTGTCAATTTCCACCAAAAAATAAAATACTTGCTGAGATATTGATTGGCATTTCCTTTAATTTATGAGTTATTTTGGAGGGAATTGACATTTTTACATTATTGAATCTTTTAATCCATGAACTTGGTGTATCCTTCATTTATTTACATAATCTTTAACTTCTCAGTGTAGTGGTTTTATACATCTTTATTAAGTTTATTTCTAGGTATATGTTTTTGATTCTGTTATAAAGAGTATGTTAAAAATTTAATTGTTGCTGATGTACTAGTATAGAAAACAACTGTGTTTTTTGTTTTTTTTAATCCTCATCAGAGGATATGTTTTAATGTTTTTCAAGAAAGGAAGGAAGAGAGAGAGACACATTAATTGGCTGTTTCCCATATGTGTCCCTACTGGGGTTCGAACCCATAATCCAGGTATGTGACCTGACTGGGAATTGAGGCAATCAGTCAGGACACAACTGGTTTTTAATTCAGAAAATTTGCTTAATTCTGAATATTTATTGATATAGTCTTCAGGATTGTTGTATGTAAGTCATGTTCCCTATAATGATGACAGCCCCTCTTCTTTTTCCCCCAAGCCTTACATTGTTTGTTTATGCCTTACTGCACTTGGCTAATACCTCCAGTATAATATTGAACAGAAGTTAGAGCAAACATCTTGTTCTTGTTTTTCCTAATTTCAGAAGATGCATTTTCCATGTTTCATGTTAGGTATGACATTTGATACAGATTTTCTGTAGGTATTCTTTATTGGATTAGGGAAATTTCTTCTCCAAGGTTATATAGACAAAGAACCAATTTCAGGTACCACTCTATTATCTGTTTTTCTGTTTCTTTAACTTATGCTCTTACTGAAGTCCAATGCACGAAATTCATGCAAGAGTAGGAGGTAACTGTGACTTGAAGCTTTGAATGACGGTATCTTCCTCCAGAGAGGTTTTATTTTTGCCTCTAGCAAGTGGCAAGAATAGAGGCCAATGACATCTCTCCAGTTGGAATTAATATGATTCTGAGTTGGTTGTCAGTTTTTATCAGGGCTTGTTTTTTCCTAATTTGCCCTATACCCAAGCATGTAGCCTTTGGGATATCAACCAAAGCCTGAGGTGTTTATTAGGGACCCTCTATGTTGGAAAGCCCCGAATTCCAGTTTTTGTCTTTCCAGGCCTGAGGGGCTGCCAAAAGTTTTTCTCAGCTTCTCAGCAGCTTTTACTTTTGAAATTGGCAGTCATCAGGAGGGAAAATATTGGCCTAGATTCCTCTGTCTTGTCCCTACAATGTCTTACTGCCTTGGGAGCTCTTCATACTGCCATACCTTCATATAGATGTATTTCACATTTTCTTCAGCATTTTCTGCTTGTCCTCAACAAGCGATTTGATCTAAAACAACATAGCCATTGCTTAAAACATGGTCAGATTGTGTTTTAAAGTACCCTTACTCCTGGTGGATCCACACTCACTAATAGCTCTCAGTAGTGTTCTGTTGTAAGTAGTTACCTGTTGTTTTGTGATATTGGAATATATGGTAAGCTCTCAGAAGTAGATCTTAGGAAGGGGGGATAAAGTAATATGAAAGTTCTATATGTTGAAGCTTCTCTTGGAAAGAAATGTGGCCTAGCTGGCATAGCTCAATGGTTGAGCATTGACCTATGAACTAGGAGGTCACAATTCAATTCCAGGTCAGGGCACATGCCCAGGTTGTGGGTTCAATCCCCAATGTGGGGCATGTAAGAGGCAACCCATCAGTGATTCTCATCACCAATGTGTGTGAGCCTCTCTCCCTCTGTCTCTCCCTCTCTTTCTCCCTCTCCCTTCCTCTCTATAAAAATATGAAATAGTAAATGTCCCCAGTAATCATTATAGTTTTGGTGTAAGTGATAGTATAGATATTTAACTAAGGACATTTCTTCTCCGGCTGAGCGACCATGGGAAGATTCCAAAAAGTAAAAAAAAAAAAACACACACACAAAAAGACAGTAGGAGGCAAAGCCAACTTTTCAAGCCACAGAACTCAGGTGGTGGCATCCTTCCTGCCACGTCCCAAACTGCTGAAGCAGCTCTGGTGCAGACCACTGGATAGATAAAAATACCATTGATTTGGAGACTGCGCCATCTTGAAGGGGAAAGTGGATGTTTACGGAAGCCTGAAAAGCTACAGCTGTGGAACCCACCGAATACCCGTGAGCCCCAGAACACTGGTCCCTAATTGGTGCAAACACTTGGATTCAGAGGAGCTCTACATGCCACATGGAAAGGTCAGATTTCGCCTGGGATAAGGAGAGAGAGAACTGTATAACCAGACATCTGGAGAAGAGAGACCAAGAGCAGACAAAGAAACAGCCCACATATGAAAGAAAATCAGGCCTCACCAGAAAAGGAAGTAAATGAAATGGAGGCAAGCAACCTACCAGAGAAAGAATTCAGAGAAATGGTCATAAGGTGGCTGAAAAGAATGAAGACAAATGAGACAATATGAGTAAGAACCATGAGGAAATGAAGAACCAAGAAGAAATGAAAAATGACATCGCTGCTGTAAAGAACTCAATAGAAAGCATCAAGAGTAGGCTAGAAGCAGAGGACCACATCAGTGAGCTAGAAGACAAGGTAGGAAAAATACCCAAGTACAGCAGCTTCTAGAAAAAAAATTAAAAAGCAGGAGGAGAGCCTAAGGGAACTTTGGAACAACACGAAACAAAACAATATCCGCACAATAGGGGTCCCAGGAGGAGAGGAAAATGAACAAGGAATAGCAAACCTGTTTGAAGAAATAATGACTGAAAACTTCCCTGATAGAGGAAAGAAGAAAACCACACAAATCCAAGAAGCTCCCAGGGTCCCAAGCAAAATGAACCGCAAAAGACCGACACCAAGGCACATTATAATAAACACCACCAACAAAGTAAGGATCTTAAAAGCAGCTAGAGAAAGATAGAAAGTTACCTACAAAGTAACCCCCATCAGACTAGCAACTGATTTCTCAACGGAAACTCATCAGGCCAGAAGGGAATGGAATGAAATATACAAAGTCATGCAAAGGAAGAGTCTGAATCCAAGAATACTGTAAGGAATTTCCTTCTCCAAGGTTATAGACAAAGAACCAAATTTAGGGGCCACTCTATTATCTGTTTTTCTTTAACTTATGCTCTATGATATTATTTCCTTCTTTCTTTTTGTTTGATCTGCTTGGGTTTCTTTTCTTTTTTAATATATTTGATTGATTTTTTACAGAGAGAAAGGGAGAGGGATAGTTAAAAACATCGATAAGAGAGAAACATCAATTCAGCTGCCTCCTGCACACTCCCTACTGCATATGTGTCCTCAATCAAGGTACATGCCTTTGACCAAAATCGAACCTGGGGCCTTGAGTCCTCAGGCCAACGCTCTTTCCACTGAGCCAAACCAGTTAGGGGTAGGGTTTCTTTCTGAATTTTGAATATAGAGTCTTAGATCACTGACAACCAGGGGGAAGACACTAACGCCTTTTTTCAGTCTTTTTTTTTTCTAATATACTTTTAGAAGTTTTTGTTTTGTTTGTTTTTAAGTTAATTGGGTTGACATTGGTCAACATGAACATATTAGCTTCTTGATGTGTGGGTTTCTGTGTTAAAAGATCTGTATAGTGTACTGTGTGCTCACCACCCAAAGTCAAATCTGTCACCTTACATTAGAATTCCCTTTCTCCCTCATTTTCCCCCCCAACCTTGGGAACACTAGTAAATACCTAAATCTACAGCTACCCAAACTAGAAGTTTGATATTATAAAACTAGAAGCCTGGTGCACAACATTCATGCACTGAGGGGTGGGTTCCTCAGCCTAGCCTGTGCTCTCTCACAGGCTGGCTAAGCCAGCAGTCGGACATCCCTCGAGGGGTCCTTAGCACTGCCGCCCCTGAGCTCTCCCTGTGGAAGTACACTGACCACCAAGGGGCAGCTCCTGTGTTAGCATCTTCCCCCTGGTGGTCAGTACGCATCCTAGTGACCAATTGTTGTGCCGTTTGGTCTGTTTGCATATTAGCTTTTTATTATATAGGATTAGACAAATGTTAGGTAGTACCAATTATAGAAAGTGAACTGTTCTCCTCCCACTTTGTGCATGACATTGATACTTCATGTGTCTTACAAGGCTTGTCATTTTCCAAAGTTGGGCATTCAAAATTTCATATCCCTAGCTAGCTTCTGTGACCTTGTCTTTTATTATTTATTTATACCCTATATTTAAGCCAAACCAGAACATTTATTATCTTCTAAGAGAACTTAATATTTTCCTGCTTCCTCCCATTGTTCTTTTCTCCATCTGGAATGATAAGTATGTTTTATCAAATTGCAGACCATCTCAAATGTCACCTTTTTTTTTTTAATATATTTTATTGAATTTTGGAGAGAGGAAGGGAGAGAGATAGAGAGTTAGAAACATCGATGACAGAGAAACATTTATTAGCTGCCTCCTGCACACTCCTCACTGGGAATGTGCCTGCAACTAAGGTACATGCCCTTGACTGGAATCAAACCTGGGACCTTTCAGTCCCCAAGCCGACGTTCTATCCACTGATCCAAACTGGTCAGGGCTAGCAGGCTAATTTTTAAGTTGATCATTTTGTACGGCTGACCGATAATGTTAGAAATATCCAAATGGCCCTTGGCCAAAAAATGGTTTCCCACCCCAGGTCCAGACCTTACATAAGTAATTCATCATTCTAGGCCTTAGCTTCCCTTCTATCAAATGCAAGGGCTGGGCCAGATGCTCTCTCAGGTCTCCCTCAGTTCTAGTCCAGTAACTCTGTAGTTCTACTTTCACTTGTTTGCCTTATTCAGGCAGCAAACACATTTATATGCCATTTATCCCCACAACCCATGCTAGGCTTATATATTTATGTATTTGGTTTTCCAACCCCCTCCATATTTATTATCAGCAGATTACATTTGACAGGTTTATGATTTTAAAAAGGAACATAAGAGCAAGGGGGCTTACCACTGCATACACTTGAGAATGAGGCCCCACTCTGTGGCTTCCACAGACACTTGTATTTGTGCAGTTTTGACAAGAAGAAATTAGTCTATCAGATGCTACATTCCAGGAATATTCAGGTTTCCATTGCCATGAGTATAGGATCTAAGTGAGGTTCCAGAGATATGATTCAAGTGGCTTCATGGAACAGGGATTAGTTAGGTTTCTACCAGGAGCATTTGCTAAGAATATCTTTATGCCCAGCCCTGTAGCTCTTTTTGTTTTAAATTAAATCTTTATTATTCAGATTATTACATTTGTCTCTCTTTTTTCCCCTCCATAGCTCCCCTCCACCCTGCTCCCACCCCTCCCTCTACCCTTACCTTTCCCCCCAATTGATGAGTCCACAGGTGTATGATTTTTGTCCAGTCACATCCTGTACCTCCCTCCCCCTGAGAATTATCAGTCCACTCCCTTTCTGTGGTCCTGATTCTAATATATTCACCAGTTTATTCTGTTGATCAAATTTTTAATTTAATTCACTTAATTTTTAGATTCACTTGTTGATATGTATTTGTTCATAATTGTTTATCTTTTACCTTTTTCCTCTTACTCTTCTAAAAGAGTACCTTTCAGCATTTCATATAATACTGGTTTGGAGTTGATGAACTCCTGTAGCTTTTTCTTCTCTGTGAAGCTCTTTATCTGCCCTTCAATTCTGAATGATAGCTTTGCTGGATAGAGTATTCTTGGTTGTAGGTTCTTGCTGTTCATCACATTGAATATTTTTTGCCACTCCCGTCTGGCCTGCATCGTTTCTGTTGAGAAATCAGCTGACAGTCGTATGGGTGCTCCATTGTAGGTAATTACCTGTTTTTCTCTTGCTGCTTTTAATATTCTCTCTTTGTCTTTTGCTCTTGGTATTTTAATTATGATGTGTCTTGGTGTAGTCCTCTTTGGATTCCTTTTATATGGGGTTCTGTGTGCCTCCTGGACTTGTAAGTCTATTTCTTTTACCAGATGTGGGAAGTTTTCAGTCATTATTTCTTCAAATAGGTTTTCAGTATCTTCCTCTCTCTCTTCTGGCACCCCCACAATTCTGATGTTGGTACGCTTGAAGCTGTCCCAGAGGCTCCTTACATTATCTTCACATTTTTGGATTCTTTTCTCTTCTTGCTTTTCCAGTTGAGTGTTTTCTGGTTCTTTATATTTCACATTTTTGACTTGATTCTTGCCTTCCGCTAGTCTGGTGTTAGGTCTCTGTATAATATTTTTTTACTTCAGACAGTGTATGTTTAATTTCTGTTTGGTCCTTTATCATCTCTAGTTGGTCCTTTTGCATCTCCTCTTGGGACTTGATAAATTTATCCATCTTTTCTAGCATATTCTTGAAAAACCTTATAAGCGTGGTTTTGAACTCTATATCCAGTCGTTTTTTTCCCTCCATTTCTCTTGTTTGTAATCCCTTCCCTTGTCTCGGCATTTTCACTATGCTGGGAGAACTTCTGTGTTGTATTCAGCCTTATGATACCAGACTTGCAAAACCGAAAAAGCCTCTCTTGAGCTTAGGATGGGTGGAGTCTCAGGGCTTAAGGGACCGCCTTGCCTTCCAGTCAGGCCGCCCTCCACGGCCCCTGAGTCTCACGTGACTGGGTAATCGCTGGAGCAGTCCCTGGGCGCGCGCTCTCCTCTCTCTCTCTCTCTCTCTCTCTCTCTCTCTCTCTCTCTCTCTCTCTCTCTCTCTCTCTCTCTCTCTCTCGCAGTGCCTCTAGACTGCTGCCTTTCCGGCTCCCCTGTGCTATGGGACCACACGAGTCTGGGTCCCCAGGGTTTCGCCAGAAACTGGGGCTTAGTGAAGTTAGAAGTGGCACAGTTGGGAGGGTCTGTCTCCCGCCCACTCGCGAAAGCCAGCGGCACAATCAGCAGCCTGTCCTCTGCGGCGCAGTGCCGTGCGCGCCATCAGACTTCTGATCTTTTGCGACTCCCCTAAATTTCTGTGCACTTCTCCCTTTTCACAGTCCAAACTCCCTCCCAAATGAGTTTCGGCTGGATCAGGGGTTTAGTGTCATAGGATAAGGAGTTCAATGCCTTTGAGAGTCTCCGTCTCCCTTCCGCCAGAGAAGGCCAGCCACATTCTCCGGCACCTGCTTTCTCCACGCGCGCGTCTCCGTACCTCAGCTTTTTGCAGCTCCTCTGGGTCTCTGTGAGCCCCTCTCTTTCCCTCTAATTGTAGAATTTCCACTCCGCCAGCTTTCCTGTGGTTCTGGATGATGTCCGTTCTTTTAGTTGTAGTTTTGAAATTGTTGTGTAAGGCAGCAGTGTAGGTGTTTACCTATGCCGCCATCTTGGCTTCTCTCTCAAATGTCACCTTCTTAGAGACTATTATAGTCATTTTATGCACTTTCCCAAATCATTAATTTTTTTATGGAAATGGTCTTATCTTTCCATTATTTGTAAAATCTAAAGAAGTAAGAAATTGGAAATGAAAATTAAGTTGTAAAGCAGAACTAAATTGACTGCCATCATACACCAATTGACTCTTTTTGTGATTTGCTTTGTTATATCTTTAGGCCACTTATTATTTTATATGTTCATTATATTTCTATGGAGTTGCAAATTTTTAGTTTTGACATGTTGAGGATATCAATTCATCACTTTAATTGAAAATACTTGCCTTTTAGTTTGTTTATACTTTTGTTGTTTGTTTCCTGCCCATATAGATTTTATTTCTAGATTATGGAAACATTAGTGTCATTGAAAATACAAATGGTACAAAAGATATACATACAGTAAAGCTTCCTTCCACATGGCAATATTTTTATGTGGAAAGGTTCTTAGTTTTTATGTAACATTCTGTCAGTTTTCTTTCTTGTTTTTGGCATAAAAAGTCTTTTTTCTACCTTATGTTATTTAACAACTCATTAGTGTTTTTACAGTTTTGTTTGTTATACTTTTTACATGTAAATTGCTATTGCATTAGGATTATGTATTTATGAAGTAGAAATACATTATTACTCTGGCAAAACATTGAATCACCATTGGGACTTTATTAAAAATGCAAGGTGTCATTTATTTATCCCAAATGACCTTTATCCTTTCTTGTTCTGTATCTGAGAATAATATTTTTTTAAATATTTCAGCATTTAATCTAATTCTGAGCCTTGGGTTTTCTGATATTACTTTATGGAATGCTTCTTTTTTATCACCTGTCTTTGATTTTTAAATCCTTCCTTCTTCTTAACTTTTAAACACTGTTTTCTTCCTTTTTGTGCTTATATCATGTATCTGTTTCAGAGTAAGAAATCACTAGGAGCTTCCCAGTAGGAAAATGTGATAGTTTAGTACCTTTGTGTGAGGCTAAAGACTTATTTGCAGAGTGCTTGCTCTTTGTCAATTACTTTGTGGCAAGCCCCCTTTGAAGGAAGTGGAGATGAAAATGAACCATCTTTGCCCTAGCCGGTTTGGCTCAGTGGATACAGCATCGGCCTGCAGACCGTCAAGGGTATTTAACTTGGTTGCAGGTTCCTCCCCAGCCTAGGCCCTGGTCCACGCGTGCAGGAGGCAACCAATTGATGTTTTTCTTGTACATCGATACTTCCCTGTCTTCCACTCTCTATAAAAATCAATGGGAAAATATCCTCTGTGAGGATTAAAAAACACACACAGACTATCTTTGCTGCCAAGGGACTCTGCCTGGCAGAAGAGACAGATGTATAGATAGTTATCATATAATAAGTACCACAGGTGTTGTAAAAGTCATAAATGTCATGACAGCATATTTTTAAAAAGTTAATAAAGTAAAGCTGAAAATTTAATGAAGGAAAACTAAGTTTATGGGCTTCTCTTCACTAGAACAGTTTCTTTTTTTTTTTTAGAACAGTTTCTTAATGTATTCTTATTTCTGTAGACAATATAGAGTAAATTTATGCATCATAACTCTTAAGTCATTATTGAATGTAATGTTCTTTTTTAATATATGCAAAAAGTACATTGACTCTTTCTACACTTATTAGCATTCCATTACTTGTCAGACTTTTTTATCCCAGAATTAATATTGGCAACTTTCTTTTCAGGAGCCTTCCTTCACCAAGAAATATTTTTTAGTCACTTACAAAGGGGACTTTATATGCAGTATGAATAGAACCACAAAATTACATTAGAAGTTGAATGCTGAAGTATCCACCTAATGTCAGTAATGTTATTTTTATTTGCCTTTTAGCTGTGGAAGAGAAGTGGTCCAAGTTCATCACCCTTTTCCAGCCCAGCCTCATCCCGCTCCCAGACACCAGAGAGGCCAGCAAAGAAAATCAGGTAATCACTTATTTGCTATGTGATTATTGATCAGGAAATGAGGGAAATTTACTTGGCTCTTAGGCTCTCTGATTTACAGAATCAAATAAATTAACATCTAGAAGGACAGGTCAGTACCAACCAGAAATGCTCTTATTTTTACAGTTCTTTATGCACTGAGTATAGGGGCCTCTGGTTCTCTGCTGCTGTATGAATGACAAGGTGTAAAAGTAGAATAGAGTGAGCAGAGTGAATAATGTCAGTGGGCAGTAATCTTCATGTTCTTGACTGCAGCTGACCCTCCAGACCTACCTACGTTGACTAGAATGCCACTCTCTTAGGGATTATATCTGTGCCCAGAACACTCGGTAATGTGGGAGGTTGTAAGGAAGGTTTTGAAGATCATTGATTTGTGCTTGTTTTAAGACAGTGGTTTCTCCATGGTTTCCATTAACTACTTCCTTTCATTTCTGTGGGAATTTTCTTTTGACTTTTTTTTTTTGTCTTGGCATACTAAGATCTTAAATCACGTTTTTTCTAGATTTTGCGAGTTGGGAGGATATGTTATTCAGTATTTATTATCAGAACTCTTTCTAAACTTAATTTTGTGGTTTTCTCCTACAGAGAAGAGGAACTTTCCCATCATTCTAGTCCTTCAACACCATTAGTAATCGACAAGGAGTCCCAGGGAGAAAGGGGTAAGTTAATAAACAGGCAAGAGTGGCTTGTGATGATAGAAGTGTTTATGGAGGATGAATAGACTAGTACCTATTCAAATCACACTTTCAGCATTGCTGTGTAGAGGGTCTGGTATATACAGAGACAGAAGTTCCTGTACTTCAGAGGTTTGTAGTCTGGTAGGGGAGGAAGGTGATAAACAAATGCAGTATAACCCAGGGTAACTGGGATGGTGATAAGCTTAGGTTGAGTTATCTGTGAGCAATCCAGGAATTATTGCCCAGAAGTTGTATGCATGCATCTGGAGTAAGTCTCTCTGTACAGCCTCCTGACTATTAAAAATAATCTTATAAACACTATCCACGAACCTAGACTATGGAAGATGAAATCTTTCAGAGATATCCAGTGAAAATTCAGTGTTACAAACCAGGGGGTATAAATACACCTATCCATTTCTGGTAGAAAACAAGACTATATTTCTTTAGTTGTAGATACAACCACATGGGAGAAACAGAACTTGATAGAAAACAAGACTATATTTCTTTAGTTGTAGATAAAACCACATGGAAGAAACAGAACTTGAGGAATTCCCCATCTACACCTGGCAGCTCTGGGCAGCGTAAACGGAAGATTCAGCTGCTGCCCTCCAGGCGAGGGGACCAGCTGACCTTGGTATGGTCTTGTCCATGTACCCCTGCCCACCTTTTTAGCTCTTCTAAGTCTTAGGAAGGCTAAATACAGGTTTCTCCCAGTTTCTTATGATTTGACTTCTCTCTTTTTCTGTTGGTTAGCCTCCACCTCCCCAGCTTGGTTATTCAATTACTGCTGAGGACCTAGACTTGGAAAAGAAAGCTTCACTACGATGGTTTAACAAGGTCTTGGAAGATAAGACTGGTAAGGAATAAAGATATTTCACATTCTGGGGAGGATTTGGGGGTTTTTTGGTCTATCCCTTCTGAGAAATCTACGTGGATCCTCAGAATCTGGAGAAAGCACTGAGGTTGAGGGGAAGGATTTCTAAATGAGTTATACTGAGACACCGAGCATTCCCATGCTTTGCGATACACCACTGGAAAGAATTCCCAAACCAAAAAGGACAACTGAATCTTCTTCTTCCTTAGATGCTGCCTCGAGCTCAGTCACTGAGAACCCACCTACCACTCAGCCTTTTACTTTTACCCTGCCTCCTACTGGGACTGCTCCCTCCCCAACCTCTCTCCCAGCCCCAAGTACTAATCCACTGTTGGAGAGCTTGAAGAAGATGCAGGATTCCCCGGGCCTAACATCTTTCCCAGGTGAGTGAGAGAGCTTCCCTTAGAACAGTGCTTCCCACAGGTTGAGAACTGCTAGCAGGGTCGCCTAAGACCACTGGAAAATACAGATATTTACATTATGATTCATAACAGTAGCAAAAATTACAGTTAGGAAGTAGCAACGAAAATAATTTTATGGTTGGGGGTCACCACAACATGAGGAACTGCATTAAAGGGTCACGGCATTAGAAAGGTTAAGAACCACTGCCTTAGAGCATATGACATCAATCTTTGTTGAGGTTGAAGTAAAAGCATTATGCCTGTCAGTCAATGGAAATTGTAAGGATTGAACTTCTTCTGGCTGACCAGACCTGAGCTGGTACAAGCTTAAGAGCTTCAGGATTCTGTAATCGGGAAATTTTAGGGAAGGGGAGCTGTAACATTTAAGCTTAGTTTTGTTAATCAAATGGCTCTTGATTTGAAACCTACTTCCTTAGCTGCTCTAAGCCTTGCTGTCATCTGTAAAATTAGAATAATGCTTACCTCATGAGGTAGCGCTGAAGTGTAAATGTGATTACATGGTTGAGATGTCATGTGCTTATTAGACTAAAGGCATAATATAATATAAATTATTTTCCCTCTAGGTTTCCAAGGGTCTGTTGATTGTTCCAGCCCTCTGCTTTCATAGCACTTCATATATACACACTCCTGTTATTTCACTTTATCATGCAGTAGAAGTATATGTTAGCTCTCAGACTGTCCCAGGGATCAGGGCCAGAGACCATCTCATTCACTGTTATATGCTCTGCACTTAGCATATGGTAGTCAAGTATAGTAAATCTTTGTTAGGTGAGTGAGGTGTATCTAGGTTATTAATTGGACTAAATTTCCACACATTTAACCCAATTAGGCCAAGTTTTATCCCCTTTTATATTCCTTATGACCTATGAGGAGTGGAAATAACAAACACTTCTTTGATTTTTAAGTAATGAATACTTTAAGGGCCGGTGGTATAGATTTAGTCATATTTGTTGACTGGCCCTTAAATCCCCAGCATTGTGCTGGGCACAGGGAGGATACAAAAGCATTGACTATCATCATGTTTGAGATATTCAGAATTCACTTTCTCTACTCTTTTCCCCAGATGAATCAGCTGGAGTGGCAACTCCTGTGGCCCATTCGCCTCCGAAGACACCCAGCCTTCTGGGCCCTCTTGGCTCTTCACAATCAACGCCCCTTCCAGGCACCTCAGACTCCAAACCCACAGTATCTTTCTTGGGGCTCTCCCCTACTTCCACACCAGTCACTGATACCACCAAGTCACCTCAGGCTGAGACATCTGCCCCATCCCAGGCTCTGTCTGCCCCAGCCCCCAGCCCCAAGCCAAGTCTTCTGTTTGGAATGCTGAGCACCCCCCCTGCTAACCCTTCTGCCTCTGCAGCTCCTGCTGTGTCTTCAGCATCTCCCATGTTCAAGCCCATTTTTGAGGCCCCACCTAAAAGTGAGAATGAGGGCCCCTTGCCATGTAGCCCTTCCAAGGTCACAACCACAGCATCTTTTAGCTCTGCCCTTTCCACAACTACCAGCACCTCACCCATCACTTTCAAACCTATTTTTGGCAACATGGGGCCATCTACATCTGTGTCCTTGTCAACTCCCTTCTCCTTCAATCAGACAACTACTACAGCCACAACCACAAACGCCCCTCTCTTCACTGGCCAGGCCAGTGCCACCTCAACAGTGGCTTCTCCAACCACAGCCAGCACCTCTGCAGACTCAGCTTCGAAGCCTACTTTTGGCTTTGGTGTGAGCAATGTGACCAGCACCATGAACAGCATGACTAGCACCACCACTTCCACTTCCCAGCCTTTCCTCTTTGGGAATCCCCCTGCCTCTGGTGCCAGCTTTACCCCTGCCATAAGCTCCATATTTCAATTTGGCAAGCTTTCTGCCATTCCTACTTCAACAACAACGACAACCACCACCACCTTTGGCCAGTCCCTACCCAGTGCCGTGCAGGCAGCCACCAGCAGCAGCACCACTGGCTTTAGTGGTTTTGGCAGCACCCTTACAACTTCAGCCCCGATCACCACCAGCCAGCCTACCCTGACATTCAGTAGCTCTACCACCCCAACATTCAACATTCCCTTTGGCTCAAGCACCAAGGCCCCTCTCCCATCATATCCAGGAGCCAACCCCCAGCCTTTTGGGGCCACTGATGGGCAGCAACAGGGAGGTACCAAGCCAACCCTTGCCCCTAGCTTTGGCAACTCTTTCACTTTTGGAAACTCTGCAGCCCCAGCCCCAACTGCAACTCCAGCGCCAACCCCAACCCAGCCAGCCTTTGGCAACAATGCGCAGTCAGCTTTTGGTGGTTTGAAACCCACGGTCTCTGCCTTTGGCACCCCTGCCAGCACCCAGCCAGCCTTTGGCAGCACCACAGCTGCCTTCTCCTTTGGTGCAGCCACCACTTCGGGCTTTGGAGCTACAACCCAGACTACCAGCAGCGGGACCAGTAGTTCAGTGTTTGGCAGCACAGCACCATCACCCTTCACATTTGGGGGCTCGGCAGCCCCAGCTGGCAGTGGGGGTTTTGGGATCAATGTGGCTACCCCAGGCACAAGCTCTACCTCTGGAGCATTCAACTTTGGAGGAGGACAGAGTGGGACCACTGGCAACACAGCCCCCTTTGGGGGAGGCCTGAGTCAGAACACTTTGGGCGTACCCAGTCAGAGCACACCCTTTGCCTTCAATGTGGCCAACACGCCTGAGAGCAAGCCTGTGTTTGGAGGTGAGACTAGGAATTGGTCTGCTGTGCTAGGCACTGTTTTAAGTGCCAGCATAATCTCCACTCTTATGGAACTTTACATAATTAATGGTTGTGAAGAGATAGGCTTAAATATATAAATGACAGATAACAATGTCTTGATTAAACTTGTAATTACTGACTGTAGAGGAGTTAATTAGGTAATCAAAGGCCTTTCTGAAAAAAATTTAAGCCAAGACTATATTTGTGACAGAAAGTGGTTGCAAGTGTAGGTGGGTAGGTGTAAGAGCTTTTCAGGCACAGGAGATATTTGCAAAGGCCCAAAGGCAGAAATAAGCTTGGTATGAACAGATAAAAGCAAGGTGTGGCTAGAAGTTAAAAAGTGTAAATGGTAGGAAAAGTCTTTGAGAGGTAGACAGAATTCAAGATCATCCATGGCTAAAGTTTAAATGTTTGGATTTTAAGTACTAAGGGAAATCACTGTAGAATTTCAAGCAAAAAATGAAGTGATTTTATTTGCCATATGAAAGATGAATTGGAAGTTTTGATCCTCATAGTTTGTTTTCTTCATTAAATGAGAAATCTTGGAGAGCAAATTATGGTGTGAAATATGTATAGAGGAGAGGCTCTTAAAATAGTCATTTTGGAGAGTGGAAAGGAAGGTAATGAGAAAGTGTAATAGAACTAACTGCCATGCAATTTGAGGGCTGGAAAATTGTGGTTATGAATTTAAAGTGAGACCAGTTAGTCCTCTTTTTTCCCCAGCAACATTCTGTCATTGAAGTATAGATCTAAAATAAGTAGGTAGCTGGTAAAAATCTGTTTAAACTCAGACAAAATAGCAGGAGGGGCAGTGAGCTTAGAGGTCTTGATGAGATTAAGGAAATGCAGGACTACTAGAAACAGTGAGCTGGAAGAAAGAGTACAGTAGTTATAGTTACGCTGTGGGAGCTAGAACAGTTCCTGCTTGTAATAGGTGTAGGTTGGATAGAGGAATAGATTGAGGTAGCAAGGTCTGGGCCTCAGGAATCAAGAAAGATATTTATACCACTTCAGGCTGATACAGGTACATGTGAGAGAGAACACAGTCTTCCCTGAGGGGCTGTAGAGAAAAGCAGAATCACTATTGAGAATCGGGATTCAATAAGGGAGTTTGCTGATGACTGACCCTATGGGTAGATTAGGCGATCTGTAGGGTAGATCAAAATGGTGGTGAGTTTGGTGGAAGTCTCTGGTTTCTGGAGGGGAGGGTGTAACTGGTAAAACCCAACCTGCTTAACTGAGAAGAGGAATAACATGATTAGTCCTGATAGTGGTTCAGAGCTAAGATGGCCTGTGGGGGATGCCCATATAGAGAGTAGTTCTCTGCAAGGTTCATTACCATCTGCTTTGATACCCTTGCTCATTGGCCTAGTCTCTACAGTTCTCTGCTCTCTTCATTCTAGGCACCTCCACACCCACCTTTGGTCAGAACACCCCTGCCCCTGGAGTGGGAACATCAGGAAGCAGCCTCTCCTTTGGGGCATCCTCAACACCCACCCAAGGCTTTGTTGGAGTCGGACCTTTCGGTAAGCTTGGCAAGTCTCTCTGTTGCCAGCATGGCCTGCTTCTTCTCTGAAGAGGGAGTAGGGTGGGCTGGTAGCTTCCTGATTCTGAGGCCTTCTCCGGAAAGTCAGGCTGAAAGCATGAGAAAAATGTGGCCAGATTGAGAGTCCAGCACAACCAAGGTTTGGAGTTGGTGGCAGACAGCAGAGGAGTCTTTTTGGGCTGAATTTCCTGGATCACTGGAAAGCTGGGTAAAATTGTCTGGGGCCTCTCCCAGACTATCTGTGATTCTAGGGTTTTGCCTTTTCAATAGGCCCTCTCCCAATGCAATTGATACAGTTTGGGAAGCCCCCCTAACCCCTTCAAGCAGCCATAATCCTGTTGGCCTAACTTTCCAGAGATTGGGACAACCAAAGAAATGCTTTCAGGTAGCAGCTGCCCTGATGAGATTTTGTTGAATCTTTCCAGGATCGGCGGCCCCTTCATTTTCCATTGGTGCAGGATCCAAGACCCCAGGGGCTCGACAGCGACTGCAGGCCCGAAGGCAGCACACCCGCAAGAAATAGCATTTGTCCCTTGCCTCCATTCCCCCCACCCCTTGCCCAAATCTGGACCTTGGTATCTGCTAGGAAGAGCCTCTAACCCTTCTAGTTCCATAAAGCAAACCTGGCTTCAGCTACCCAGGAGGTGGTAGCAGCCCTGGGGGCCATTTCCCTCCTTTAGAGGAAGCAGAAGCCTTAGGCCTTTTGGTGGAGGGGGAGGCGGGATGTGGCAGGTCAGAAACCTGATACCTTTACTTGAACAGTTCCACTGGTGAGGCTGGAGAGAACTAAAGAAACATCTGTACATACTGTCCACTTATTTCCCTCACTTGTTTAGTATATAAGCTTAGTCAGGCAGCCTGCCTTCCCACTTTTCCCCAGAGAGCCATCTTTGCTGGAGGGTAGTAGGTAGAGCCCCGCCTACCTCTCTCCCCTATGCATTTGATGGGGTTGGGGGAAATGGATTATCCCTAAAGCTTTACCTTGCTTGGCTTGGCTATAAAAAGTGGTTCTCTGGTCCCTTTAGGGGGCTGATCTCCCCATTTCTTGCTTTGTCCCTCAACTGGTTCTTTGCAGGATTTATTGCTTTTTAAATGATCTTGAATCAAGCTTTGCCTTGAAGATCCCAGTGGATGCTGCTCCTGCTATTTTACTTCCTCTTGCCAAGTCTGAGTCAGTGTTTTGTCCCCAATCCTATCTGCCAGTTTGGCCCCTAAAAGCTTGGTGGCTCAAGACTGTTAGCCTGGCAGATCCAGTGGTGATCCCTAACTCCAGGGAGGAAAGCTCTTGGAGCAGACAGGATGCCCACCGCTGCTTTCAGCTGCCTCCTCACCCTCTATCCTTGCTGGCCTCATTGGGCACGTCTGCCTCTCTGGCATTGTATGTTTAAAGCCTTGTCTTGTGTTACTTTGTCTGATGCTCATGTCTATTTCTCTTTGAATCGAGTTTGGAGGAAGAATTGAATTGTATGAGTGGCGGCATGTTGGTAGTGCCGGACTTATCTGTTTCAAGTTTCTGGGACTTAGCTAATTAAATGTGGAAAGTAGCACCACTTTATGGCTACAAGTGCCAACTCTTGGATTTTCAAATGGTGTTTTGACTTTAAGGGCTGGCAGCCCAGGAGGATAGGGCCAAGGGGAAGCAAAGACCTCTTCCCTCAGCTGTTTCTCTCTCCTACCTACTTGACCTCACAGGAGGCTAGAACACCCCTAGTATATGTTGAAAAACCTAAATTAATGAACCACACTTTCAAATTCTTAGTCACCACCCCCTCTCCCTCAACCCTTCTTTTGTTTTAAAGCCACATACCCCAGGCCTAAGAGCCTTGCTGCCATGCCCATCCTCTTTGGGAGAAGTATGAATGCGTGTGTCTAAATTAAATGAAAAAATATTTAAACATTTTTTAACAAAATAAAAATTTATTTTTGTATTTAAGCTAAATTGCCTTTTAAATTCCTTCAAGCTTGGTTCATTGAGGTGGTTAAGTATAAATGCTGTTGATTAGGAATTAGCTGTATAGTTAAGTTATGCCTGTGTGAAGAAGAGGCTCTAGTGCTGTCCTACGCAGCTTTCCTAGGGTGACTAGAGCTCCTTCTGAACACATTATGTAAAATGTAATTTTTTTTTTTATAAATAATGTGATGTAGATGTAAATAGTCCCCCTCACCCTTTTGTGACTGAGGTTGAAAGTTTTGTGGCAGGGGAGTGACTGCTCCCCACCCCTAGAAGAGCTCTGTTAATACTTAACTGTCTGTGGAGCTGAGGAGGGAACCTGAACCTCAAGTCTCAAATACCTACTAGAATTGGAGGGGTGTGGTGGGGCACGGGCCTAGAAATCAAGCTTCTACCTGTACCTTATGTAAGGTAGACCCTCTTAGTTTTAGTACTCTAAGCTAGTTTACCTCAGTTCCACAGGCAGGACAGTTGGTCCAGGAACCCCCTGAAGAGGGTATCTGGCATGGCCTGAGTGCGAGTGTGTGTGTGTGTATGTGTACATGTACGTGCACTGGACAGGAACGGGAGGCTGGGACTTTCCATTACAAATAAAGACTTAATTCCTGTGAGTCTAGTTGGAATTTTTAGTATGAATGTGAGATTTTTCTCCTTGCTTATGTCATTAAGAATAAAAAAAAACTGTGATCTATCGTAGACTATGTCCTCCTGCCTTTTATTTTTGTGGGTAGCACTTCTCGCAACAGCAAGAACATGGCTCAGGGAAGGTACTGAAAGGTCGTGGCAATCCACTCTGTCTTCCCAGCTGGAGAAACAACTATCAATTTCCTTCCTATAGCAACAAAAAGAACAGAACCTTTCAGAAACTAAGTTGATACCTGGGACTGAGGGCCCAAAGCTAAGCCGAAGGGAGAACCATTGTCATCCCTTCCTCCACCCAATAAATCAAAGTTTTGAGCACCTTCTTTGTGCAAGGTAGCGTGCTAGGAGCAGCTGCTGCGTTTCTCCGCCGCCTCTTTCTCTTCGGAGCTGGGCTGGGGCTGGACCTAAGTTCTGGTGTTGATACTTGGGTCTGTGAGACTGAGCTAGAAGGAAAGTATAAGTTAGATGTGTCCCACTCTTCTATCATCTTCCCAACAGGCCCCCTGCTCACCTTGGCACCTCTACCCGTTCAAGTACAGCAATGAAGAAGCCACCAGTGAGTGTGGTCTCAGGGGAGGCTCGGAGACAGTGTTCTGCCCCTGGAAAGATATTAAGGCCTCGGTGGGGCCAGGAGGGTAGGACAGGAGCTAACCTGTGGAAAAGAGCACACAGACTTCTAGGTAAAAGAGAGCAGCCATCTCTCCTTCCCAAGACCCTAGTGGAAAGCCAACTACCTAAAGGTTCCTGAACTCTGCTGTAGGGCCTCCTGTACCACATCTTCATTCTCCTCTTGACAAAGGGAACACGTAGAGTAGACCAGGCGCTGCAGGGAGGGGAAAGTGAGCGCATGGCACAGAGCTCGCTGCTGGAACCCTGCCAGGGCACGCAAACGTTCCTTGCTAGGTATACCTGTCCCAGGCTCCTCCAGCTGTCTAGTCAACATACCTAGGGAAAAGAGTGTTAATTAAACTGTCTTGTTTCATACTGAAATCCCCACCTTATAAATGAGAATATTTGCCCAGGGTCATAAGACAATTTTGAGTCAGAACTAAATAAACCCAAGACCTAAACGAACTGCTACCACTTCCACTCTAAGGCTGCTCTTGATCTGTTGGTCCCTAGGCTATGAATTCTCCCCATCTCACCAGAGCCACTACAGGAAGGATCCAGCAAAATGTACTGGACCTGCCGATAACGCTGGTCTGAGGGTGAAACTGCCAGAAAGTCCTCTTCGGCTAGCTGGCAGCAAGAAACTCCAGCCCGGGCCAGCAGAGTAGCCATAGACGCCAACCGCTTGGCATCCAGGTCAAAGGCAAAGATCTTCCTACAGACAAGGCCAGAGTTGAGGTTAACTGAGTTTATACACCATCTAATGGACATTAAGTTGGGACATGCAGAAGATAACATTTACACAGCCTGCAAGGACTAAGGAATTCACTTCTCACACCTGCAACCTGCTGGGAAGCTTAGTTCGGGGCTATACCAGGAACTGCTCTAAATCCAGATGGAAATATTTAAAGGAAAACCTTCCTTTCAGCCTTCAGACCTATTGGGAAAACGAGTTCCTTATTTCTCACCAACTACAGGATCCGACCCCATTCCCTCCCTTTGTCTGACCATGGCACTCACCCTTGGTTCTTTAGAAGAGCAGCCAAGTGACTGGTCTTATTGCCCGGGGCAGCACACGCATCAATGACATGGGAACCTGGGGGTGGAGCCAGGAGCATGGCTGGGAGACAGCTAGCCTGGCAGGGCAAAGCACAACTACTGGGTGAACAGATTCCAAGCTGGTCATTCCTATACATTCTTTCCTTTTCCACCCATCTTTCCTACCTTGTCTTGTAAGATGAGGTGACCAGCTTGGTATAGTGGATGTTCATGCAAATCTGTTTGAGCAGGAAACACAAGCAGCTCTGGCAACAAGGGATCCAGAAGAAAACACTTCCCTTTGAGGGCCTTTAGGTCCTCAAGGCTGTCAGGGAATAAGAATCATTTATTCAACATTTCTTGAATTGTTCCATCCATGCCAGGCACCAAGCTGGGCATTTTACATATTACCTAACATGTTAACTATTAATTCATGCAACAAATGTTTAAGGCTGGACTAAACAGGATAAGATAGAGTCTGGGTTCTCAGACCAGACTCTGGTTTCAGGATCCCTCAGCCATTTACCAGCAGTGGAAATGAGCAAGTGCCTTTAAATCAGCCTGTTTGCACTTCTAGAAAATAGTACCTGTGAAGATTAAGTGAGTTAATGCATGCGAAATACTAGGTATACCATTTAATAACTTTTTTTCAATAGATGGTGTTACACATGTTGATATATATGTGATTTGATATGTACCAGGTGTATTGGTTAATAATGTGTTTTTCAATGGAGTCACACATACGTTGATATATATGTGGTTTGATATGTATGCTATTTTGTTGTATGGACAAGTTTCAAAACTTCATATGTCAAATTTGCTGAAGGTATTAACATCATAGTTATTTTTACACTTAAAAATGTCAAATTTTGAGCCAAAAAGCATTTGTGGGAAGTTTAAATTCATTATTTTAAAGAAAGGTGCTGAATACTTTGGGAAGCTTATGGTAAACCTGCTCTATCTCAAGATACTTGTGAACACTGGTTTAAATGTTTTAAAAATAATGATTTTGATGTGAAAGACAAAGAACGTCCATGTCAACCGAAAAAGTTTGAAGACCAACAATTACAAACATTATTGGGTGAAGATGCATGTCAAACTCAAAAACAACTTGCACAAAGATTAAACATTGTTCAGCAAACAATTTCCGATGGTGTATAAGCAATGGAAAAGACTTTAAAGGAAGAAAATGGGTGTCACATCAACTGAACGAAAGACATATGGAAAACCGAAAATCAGTAAAATGTTGCTTCAATGGCAGGAAAGAAAGGCTTTTTTGCATCGAATTGTGACTGGCAATGAAAAAGAGATTTTGAGAATCCCAAATGCACAAAATCATGGGTTGATCCAGATCAGTGATCGGCAAACTGTGGCTCCTGAGCCACGGTTTGCCGCTCTGTTGACTAATGAGTTTGCCGACCACTGATCCAAGTTAACTATCAACATCGACTGCAAGGCCAAATCACTTTGGAAAGAAGACAATGTTCTGTGTTTGGTGGGATCAGGAAGGTGTGGTGTATTATGAGCTTCTAAAACCAGGTGAAACTGTTAATACTGAATGGCCCAGAAGACACGACAAAGTAATTTTGCTTCATGATGACACACCATCACTTCAAAACCAGTTAAAGACATGTTAAAAGATCTTGCCTGGGAAGTATTAACCCACCCGCCATATTTACCAGACCTTGCTCCTTCAGATTACCACTTCTTCTGATCAATGGCACATGCACTTTCTGAGCAGCACTTCAAAACATATGAAGAAGTGAAAAATTGGATCTTTAAGTGGTGTGCCTCAAAATAAGAAAAGTTCTATTGGGGCTATATCCACAAATTACCTGAAAGATGGGGAAATGTGTAGCTAGCGATGGACATTACTTTTGAATAAAGCACTTTTGATGTTTCTCTTAAAATTATGTTTTCTTTGATTACAAAATCCACTATTAATAACCAGTACACCTAGTACTTAGAAAAATATATGGCACAAATACACCTAGTACTTAGAAAAATATTTGCTAAAACCTTGAGGAGAGGTTATTTTTGGGGGGAATTGGATAGAGAAGGATAGCTGTAGGGTAGATAAGTATTGAGCTGAGTCCTCATGGATGAATTAGTAATGTGAGAAGCTAAGATGAAAACTACATTCACTAAACTCTGTAGGAGCATTGACCACTCCACCCTTACCCGCAAAGAAATAGGCCTAGAGCAGTGGTTGGCAAACTGTGGCTCGAGAGCCACAGTTTGCCGCTCTGTTGTCTAACGAGTTTGCCAACCACTGGACTAGACTAAATGTTACCATATAGTTGGAAGCTGTGAGGATTAGGTAGTTGCGGCATATTGTGTGCAAAGAGGTAAAAAGTAGTATATGACAGTGGTTGGCAAACTCAGTCAATAGAGCGGCAAACCACGGCTCACGAGCTGCATGTAGCTTGCGAGCTGCGGTTTGACGACCACTGGCCTAGAGAATAGTGTCTCAGTTCAAAAAGCTATCAAGCAGCAGAGCTGGAATTCAACCCACACACAACCATTCTCTTAACAGATGGGGGGGGGAGGGGGTGGCGGTGGGCTGGGCAGAGGTGCATCCCAGAGATGTCAAAGGACAGGAGAGGTGGGAAAGCATCAGAGCAGAGAGCAGTCAGCAATCATTGTGGGAACAACAGGTACACAGAGTGCCATGGCAGATAGGCCTGGAGAGGAAGCAGGGGACACAGCACAATAAGAGTCAAGAGAGGGTTTTCAGCAGGGAAGTAACACGTCAGATATGGTTTCAGATCTTTTGGCAACCAACCAAATTAGAGGATGAGTGCCTAAACCTAATAATGTCCAGGAGGACAAAAAGAAAGGAGCAGATTTGAGAAAAATGCTGAAGGCAGAGTACTGAGTGGCTGGAGGAAGAGGAAGAAAGCAACTAGGATGACTCAGTGTCTGGTTTGATAAAATAAGGGCATAATTATATCTGCTAGGTTAAAATAGGGAATGCAGAAGGTGCAAAGTTCAGGGATACAAGGATGTTCAAACTAATGATATAGCACATTAACAAAACGAAGGATTGCCCTAGCCGATTTGGCTTAGTGGATAGAGCATTGGCCTGCGAACTGAAGGGTCCTGGGTTCAATTCCAGTCAAGAGCACATGCCCAGGTTGCAGGCTTGATATCCAGTGGGAGCCGTGCAGGAGGCAGCCAATCAATGATTCACTCGTCATTGGTATTTCTATCTCTTTTCCTCTCCCTTCCTCTCTGAAACCAATAAAAAAATACATTTTTTAAAAATGAAGGGTTTATCACAAAAATTTTAAGTTGGTATAGAAGAAATGTATTTCAACATAATAAAGGCCATATAGGACTAGCCCACAGCTAATATATCAATGGTGAAAAGCTGAAAGTTTTCCTCTAAGATCAGGAACAAGACAAGGCTACTTTTATTCAACAGTATTGGAGTCCCTACCCAGAGCAATTAGGCAAGAAACAAAGACATCTATATTGGGAAGGAAGAAGTAAAATTGTCATTATTTGCAAATGACATATATATAGAAAACCCTAAAGATTTCACCATAAACATCTTAGAATTAGTAAATCAGTAAAGTTGCAGGATACAATATCAATATGCAAAAATATGATGTATTTCAATACACTAATAATGAACTATCAAATTTTAAAAGCTCATTTATAATTGCATCAAAAAGAATACCTCAAAATAAATTTAATCAAGGAGGAGAAAGACCTGTACACTGAAAACTATGTAAGATATTAATGAAAGATATTCCATGCTCATGGGTTGGAAGAATATTGTTATAATGTCCATATTACCCACAGCAACCTACACATTCAATGCAATCCCCATAAAAATTCCAGTGGCATTTTTCACAGAAATAAAACAACCCTTAAGTTTGTATGGAACCACAAAAGACCCAAATAGCCAAAGCAATCCAGAAAAAACAAAGCTGGAGGCAGCATGCTCCCTGATTTCACACGATATTACAAGGTTATAACAAAACAGTATGATATTGGCATAAAAACAGACACATGGATCAATGAAACAATACAGAGGACCCAGAAATAAACCCACACATATGTGGTCAATTTATGACAAAGGAACCAATATACAATGGGAAAGGACAGTCTTTTCAATAAATGGTGTTGGGAAAACTGGACAGTCACATGCAAAAGAATGAATGAAACTGGACCATTCCCTTATACCATATACAAAAATCAACTCAAAATGGATTAAAGACTTGAATGTAAGACCGGAAACCATAAAACTCCTTGAATAAAACATAGGCCGTAAGCTCCTTGACATGGGTCTTGGTAATGATATTTTGGATTTGACACCAAAAATAAAAAGGACCATAACAAACTAAAAAGCTTCTGTACAACAAAGGAAACCATCAACAAAATGAAGGTGCAACTTAACTGATAGAAAATAGTATGCAAATCATATATTTGATAAGGGGTCAATATCCAAAATATATAAAGAATTCAATAGCAAACAACAATAACAAACAATCCAATTAAAAAATGGGCACAGGATAATAGACATTTTTCCAAAGAAGATATACAGATGGCCAACAGCTACATGAAAAAAGGCTCAACATCATTAATGATCACGGAAACCCAAATCAAATGAGAGATCACCTCACACCTGCTAGAATGGGAGTTATAAAACACAAATTAGTATTGGCAAGGATGTGGAGAAGAAAGAACTCTTATGCACTGTTGGTGGGAACGTAAATTCCAAATGGGAAACAATATAGAGGTTCCTCAAAATTTTAAAAACAAAATTACCATATGATCCAGCAATTTCACTTTTTAGTATATACCTCAAGGAAAGCACTAATTTTAAAGATATATGCCCCCCCCCATGTTTACTGCAGCATTATTTACAATGGTCAAGACATAGAAGCAAACTAAGTGTCCATCAATAGATGAATTAAAGAAAATGTGACATACACACAGTGAAATATTACTCAGTCATAAGAAATATCTTGCCATTTTTTTTAATTTAGTATAAGTTGAAATCTTGCCATTTTCAACAAGATAAATGGACCTTAACGGCAAAGTCAGATAGAGAAAGAGAAATACCATATGATCTCATTTATATGTGGAATCCTAAAACAAAACAAAAAAACCCAGAGCTCACAGATACAAAGAACATATCTGGGAGGTGAGGGACAAAATGGGTGAAGGGAGTTAAAAGGTACAAATTTCCAATTAAATAAATCATGAGAATGTAATGTGCAGCCTGGTGACTGTAGTTAATACTGTACTGCATATTCGAAAGTTGTTGAGAATAAATCTTAAAAATTCGCATCACAAGAAAAAAAATGTTTTGTAACTGTACAGATGTTAACTAGATTTACTGTGGTGATCATTTTGCAAAATATACAAATATCAAATATATACATTTCATTGTACCCCTGAAACTAACATAATGTTATAGTTCAATTATACCTCAATTTAAAAAAGAAATACTGCAAAATAATCCAATAACTTGTTTAAGCATATTTTTTAGAAGAATTACTTTTAAATTTTGAATGTTACTGAGCAAATAAAGGTGCAAAGTTCAGAGGATGGATGAATTCAGTTTGACATATGCTGTGACAGTGGTATCTGTAAAGCACTGATTTGAACCTGAGGGTATGAATTCAAGAGAGAAGTCTAGACTGGGAGACAAGATCACCAGATGAGAATTAGGAATTAGAGCTAGAGAAGAAATTGAGGGAGAGATACATTAGAAAAATGTCAATGGGACTCCCAGAACAATCAACGTTTAAGGAATGGAGGAAAACAGGCCTTGGAACGGGATGGAGAAACTGCTGTAAAAATATGAAAAAACCCGAGTGCAGTCATAACCACCCCACCACTCCCCATCCATTTCCGCAGTCCCCTTTCCCCCCCCCCCCGCCTCCCCCCCACCTCCGGAGATTAGGACAGCTAGTCAGGATTCTATGCTCACCTGGAAGCCCGACCCTTGTAAGAGAAACCTTGTCTCTTGAAATAATCGATTGCATCATCAGAGCAGGTCTTGAGAGTGTTCACCCGCACAAATCGCGGCACCTGGGAGGCTGGGAAGCAACCAGCCATCAGTGGGCAGGACCATGCCATTTGAGGGCCCGATGGCTATCCCCCACCCCACAACTCAGCTCACCTGCGCCAGGCCCACATCCCACTTCCAGCAAGTCCTCATTCCGGCTCACGCCTCGACGAACCTTCAGCCGGGCCAACTCGGCTTTCAACCTTGCCTGGTGTCGATTCAGTAGAGGCTTCCATCTGCCCCCATCCCCTCTGAAGCCTCTTCCCAGCAATAATTCATACACCAGCACCTGGAGATGGAGAGACCAAGAAGTAAAAACAAAACAAAACAAAACAAAAAAAAACCCTAAACATGAAAGCCTTTCAACTCCATAGTGTTGGAACTGGAAAGGCTAAACAGACCACCTGTCGAGACAGTAACAGGTGCAAGTGAGGTACACAGTGCAGATCACACAAAATCAATGGCAGATAGAGGATCTGAAGTCTTGCTTCCCCGGTCCTGAACCCTTCTGCTCACCAGCAGAGCTCAAGATCTCAACCCTCCTCCTGGTCAACATCACCCTTTTGCTTTACCTCAATCGCTCCTGCCATTGCTACTTTGTACTTCTGTTCTTATTTAATCTTCCACACAAGCCTTGAAGTCAGAGCATTTTCATCTCACCTCAGTTCATAACTCAGCGGCGGGCTGCGCGTCCTCGTTTTGGAGGAGCTTCCGTCACACGGCGGACCGTAGGGAGCTAAGACCAAGTTAGGAAGGGCTCACTGCCCGCCCCACCGCCGCCCCACCCTCGCCAGTCACCTTGGCCAGATGCGGCCGAAGCTTCTTCTCGGCGCGGAGGAGGCCGGCGCTGGAGATCACGGAGTCCAGCACCGCGGAGTAGCGCTGCGTCTCGCACACCAGCGCGTACAGCTGCTTCACGTTCTGCGCGCGGCCACAGAGACACCAGCTGAGGCGGGGCCCGGCCCCGCAAGCCCCCCGCCCAGCCGAGCCCCGCATCCCGCTACCTGGAAACTGCTAGCGTAGACCAGCCCTTTGATGGAGCCCTGGCGGCTCTCCACACCAGCCAGCACGGCCGCCGCCGCCGCGTACAGCGCCATGGACCACTTCTGGGCGCCTTTACGGTTCTGTCGCAACGTCGCGGCCGCCCAGACTTCCGGGGTTAAAGGGCGCGGAGGTGCGACACCGGAAGCCCCCGTGCCGTCTGAGTCTCCCAAGGCGGATGTTCGTTAGGTTGGAGTAGGGAGGCGGGCCGTGGGAGCGCATTTCTCCATTTCTTGTTAGGTTTTCACTTTTTTTCTTCCCATTTTTTTGCCGATCTAATAGCAAACAGTTTTACTGCTGTTACTAAGGTTGAATGTCTTCATACTTATTGGTCATATTTGTACTTCCGTTATCATAACACCAGCGGCCCGATGCACGGAACTCGTGCAAGGGGCTCAGGCCCCACTTCCGAGGAGGCTGCCTCCGCCCCTGCCCCAGGGGCCACCTCTGCCTTGGCCCGTGGGCCCCAGCCTTGCGAGGAAGGTCGTCAGGTCTAATTAGCATATTAGGCTTTTATTATTATAGGTTATTATAGATGTTAATGTGTTGCCCTGGAAGTCAGCTCACTTTTTATGCTCACTCTTATGCCATCTTTCTCTTAGTGCCTTTTATATATTAACATTATATACTGCCCACGTAAAAAAACATTCAAGCCTGTAGAGAATTTTCGTGAGTTTATTTGAGCCAAACTGAAGACAATTGCCAGGAAGCAATCTCAATGGATTGAGAATATGCTCTAGAGCAGCGGTTCTCAACCTTCCTAATGCCGCGACCCTTTAAGACAGCTCCTCATATGGTGGTGACCCCCAACCATAAAATGATTTCCGTTGCTACTTCATAACTGTCATTGTGCTACTGTTATGAACTGTAATGTAAATATCTGATATGCAGGAGGTATTTTCATTGTTACAAATTGAACATAATTAAAGCATAGTGATTAATCACAAAAACAATATGCGATTATATATTGTGAAATATTTATTTCTAATTACAAATAAATGAAATTTTGTCTTGAATCGTGGTGTAGCATGGGTAACAGTCTTAATATGACAACAGTAAACTACATTGCTACATTTTGCTACACCGAGGAGCAGTGTGTTGGTTCCTAAGACCATGGGAAATAGGTGTTTTCCAATAGTCGTAGGCGACCCTTGTGAAAGGGTCATTCGACCCACAGGTTGAGAACTGCTGCCCTAGAGAATGGCAGTTTTCAATTTATTTTATAATAATCATAAGAGGAAATATAAGTGGTTTACATGAAATCCACTGATAGATTAGGGAGGCAGGAGAAAGCAAAATGGGGAAACCTCTGGGCATGGGTAAAAAGTAAAATGATCATAATTCTGAAACAAGTGTATGTGTATTGTAGAATTGAGCAAAGAAGTAAATATATTGATTTTGTTGGGAGCCAGGGTTCTTGCAGAGAGAGAAAAGAGCTACAAATAAAAAAATGGTGAAAAGCAAGGATTATATGAAATGGCAATATTTTCTCCAGTCTGTCCATAGGAAGGATATTTGCAATAATGCTTCAGTGGCAATGAGCACACCTAGCTTCCAGATCTTGGATTCTAAGATCACTCCCCACTAAAAAGAATCAGGGATCCTTAGCAATATGACTGAGTACAGGGCTGAGGCTGGGAGAGTAACCTGGACCATCTTGTGCCAGAAGTAAAAGTGTGCCCAAAGAATGGCAGGCACAGAAGCCAGCTTGAAGGAGCTCCCACTGACCAAATCTGGTACAATCTGAGCATAAAAATAAATTATGATAGTAATGGATTGTAATCCATTAACAAAATCAGAATCCATGGATTCTTATTGACAGAAATAAATAAAAGTAGAAGGAAAAGTTCTTACAATAAAATGTTAATAAATGCAGAATGAATGAATGTTTTAAAATCACTATATGGCAATCATAACAGTAATTTGATTCAAGCAAGAGCCATTAATTACTATAAGAAACAGGATATTCACATAACTTGAAGTAATTTCTTCACAGGTGACTTTATTTAAAACAAAGCGGGGAAAGTAACTGTATAATAGAGAAAGTTGGAGGACATGTCCAGGAGTTGGTGATCAAAATGAACATTGCCAGCCCTAGCCATTTTGGCTCAGTGGATAGAGCACTGGCCTGCAGACTAAAGGGTCCTGGGTTAAATTCCGCTCAAGGGTACATGCTTGGGTTATGGATCAGGATCCCCAATGGGGAACGTGCAAGAGGCAGCCAATCAATGATTCTCTCTCATCATTGATGTTTCTATCTTCCTTCCTCTCTGAAATCAATAAGAATATATTTTAGGGGAAAAAAGTAACATTGCCAATATGGGAGCAAGTCATAATGTCAGGTCAGTTGGTAGCATCACTTCCAGAGTATTCCTGTCATCTATGCATTACCTGAATCAAATGAAGTATTAAACACATCCAAATCGAGAGACATTCTACAAAAATAATGGGTCCCATCTCTTCAAAATGACAATGTTGAGAGGACAAAGAAAGACTAAGTAAGACTGACCCAGATGAAGGAAAGCTAAAGAGACATGACAACGAAAATGTAACTAGTGATCTTGGATTGGATCCTGGACCTGACATAGTCTTACAACAGAGGACAAGTAGGACAATGGGTGATATCTTAATAACATCTGCAGCTTGGATAACAGTGTTTTATCAATGTTAATTTCCTGATTTTGACACATTTGCATTGTGGTTATATAAGAGAATGCCTTTGATTTAAAAAAAATTTTTAATTAAAAAAATAAGGCCTTTTGATTGCAAACACTAACTCTGGCTAGCCAAACAGAATTTATTAAATAGGTAGAAGAAGCATGCCATTGTGTCTCTCGGTGTCTGGCTGGAGGCAGGAAGGTGCACACAAAAGAGTAGTTGAGGACATTTTAAAGAAGGGACTGGTTAGAGTAAGAGAAGTTACAGGGGATGGTGAAGTACTCAGGGATAGCAGCAGCACTATTCACCACCAGGCCTGAGGAACAAGGAAAGAGTAATAGAAGGAGGGAGCCACCTGCCAGGAGTCTTAAGTAGAGGGAAGCTGCCAACCCATAACCCAGCAGGAAGGAAAATAAATACCTCAAACCCCCTCTCCTGCCCTTGGATCTTCTGCCAGTCCCTCCCTTCAGCTGAGCCCAGCAGAAGCCAAAGAGTTTTGTGTTCCATCAGGGCCAGCCTCTCAGGATACAGAGCAGGATGAAGAAGAGTGGAGAGTGGCTTTGGAGGGGTGACATTTTCTGCCCAGTCCTAGGGCTGAAGGAATTGCTGCATAACCAAAAACAAGGTCTGAAAGATTCCAAGCACACAGCAACCAGGGCCAACACCTGGCAGATTCAGCCAGTAAAATAAAAGCACCATTTGATTCAGACAATTATTACTTACATCGAAAGCAGAAGGAAAATTAGCCAAAAGTGCCAGCTCCAGTTCCTCAGGCCTGGTGGTGAATAGTGCTGCTACTAGCCCTGAGTACTGCACCATCCAGGTGGTCCTTGTACACACAAAAAAGGATGCCATGGAAATCAAAGGGTTGATGACTGCAACAGCATACTGCTGAGGAGCCAGTTCTCCACTCAGCTAAGCTGTTTTGAAATCTGCAGCTCTACTTGGAGGGAGATGGAGCAAAAAGTCTCATTCTTCATCAGAGCCTAGGAGATGATATCTCCTGGTAGTCTCCTGTGGATGAGGAGAGTGGGCATGGCCTTGAGGTAGCATCTCACAAGGCTCCCATCCTCTCCTGTTCCTGGAGGATCACTCAGGCTGTCAGTCAAGCCTTTGCCTGTGTGGCCTATGTGGATACTTGCCACAGCACCATAATGGAGCTCTTCCCCATGAAGGCTCTCAGGTGGCTTCACAGACCTCAAGTCCAGGGAGCTCTTTAAACTTTTAGAGTCTAAAGCACCCGGTCTCAGGTGACTGGGTCTTCAACCATGTTCTCTCTCCCAGTGTTCAGGTTCTTGGGAAAGAATTCAGCTGGACACCATTAGTTATGGCCAGGAACAACCTTACCATGAACATTCATGGGCTCTGCCCCCGCCCCCTCCATGTGCAAGGCAGCCTTTAGGGATGGGATAAACCCTGTCTGGTTCCAACTTGCTTCTGCTTTAAATTAGTGTCATTTCCATCTCATCTCACTGAGAGGGAAGTCAAGAGTCTTTAAGGACAGAGCAGTGATGGAATGGTTGATGTGACTCTAAACACAGAACAATGGACAATGGATAGAATCAAGCTCTGGTCCCACCAGAGGTTGGAGACCCAAGAATAAAAGCAATGTTGTACATTAATATTTGCAAATCATTTAAAGAGAAATAGGGATAGGAAGGTGGAGGTGAGTGGAGGTGAGCAAAGGGCAGGGAAAAGGGGAACACCTGCAATTCTGTCAACATTAAAAATAAATAAATAAAAATACTTTTAAAAATAAAGATAAATAAATAATGTCAAATTTATTGTCTTTGAAGTTATTTTAAGTTCACAATGATAATGAAAAATTATGGATGGGAATGTTTCCACACTCAGTGGGAGGAATAAGCAACAAGCATGGTGAGGGACCAAGAGAGGCTCAAGGCCCAGTTCTGCTGGTTAAGAAGCAAGTTAAGAATCTAACAATAGATAAATAAAAACGCTGTTAGCTGATGGGAACTGTGGTCCTTTTCTCCATATCACTAAACGTTTCCAGGGTCACAGAGGCATAAAGAATGTCCAAAGAGTAAAGATGTAACTCTGTTTGCTGGACCCAACAGAATCCCTGGAGTCCGCAGGCCCATATGGGAAGGGCCCATGAGCAGGCAGCCCCATGCGCACCCCTACAGCTTGGTGGGCTGTGGAGAACTGAGATGACTGGGCCCGCTGGGTTGGGGCAGCACCATGGGCAGTGAGTTGCTGCCCCTTTCATGCCAGCATGTGTCCAGGATGGGGTAGAGCTTGCCCTGGAAGTCAGCCTGGAATGTGTAGAGTGGTCGCAGGTCATCTGGGCGGTCAGCATCAAAGAAGGTGAGCTCTCCCTGCTCATAATGCAAATAGACGCCAATGCGGTGGGGGTGCCCGGCCACGGGCAGGGGCACCCTCGGGCAGCCAAAAGCCTCATACACTCGGCCCTCCTTCAAGCCAATGAGCCACATGCCATGCTCTGGGGACTTGATCAGCTTGCCCTTGCGACTGGCTGTGCCCTTGATGACTCCCAGGCGCCAGTTGCTCTTGATGCCCACCACCACCTCCCAGTAGTGGCGGCCGCAGGAGAAGCCCCGGCTGGCCAGGACACAAGTGCTATAGTCAAAGCGCTCAGGCTGGCTGGCGCACCGCTGGGCCAGGAGCCCACACTGCACCACTGTGTTGCCCTTGGAGAGTTCCAGGAGTGGGTGGGCTGTGGTGGGATCCAGCTTGAGAGACTCCGGGGCTAAGAAAGATCAGAGAAGGTAGTTTTCAAAAGGCAGCAGACCCTGCTCCAAGGAAGGTTGATTGGAGGCCCTGAGCTCCTCAGGAGAGAAACTGCACTGGCCTCATCTCTGTATCCTTGGGGGTCTAGAAGGGACTAGGCACAGAGCAGGCACCCGTAGGTTGTTGGCTGAATGAATGAAGGGTAGAAAAATAAACAGCTGTGAGTTGAGGCCTTCTTATAAGGGACATGGTGCAGGCCTGCTTAAGGTGGAGAGCTGATGGAAGAGGAAGACAGCCTGTCATGTGTGGTCCACAGCTAAACTCTCCAGGTTTTCTGGAGAATCCATAACAACTGCACTTGGTTTCTTTGATACCCTAAGCAGCTTATTCAAGGACAAACTCCCAACTGACCTCTTTGCTAGCTGCCAGTTAATCAGTTTACACCAAAAATGTGCAAACAACATTCAGAGATCAGAGAACCTGTTTTTCTTTTCTCTCTCTCTTCCCCGCCCCCTTTTCTATTATATAAACCCTGTATGTCTTTGTTGGATGAAATCATTCTATTGATTGATCGCCTTTATGTGCCAGTAATGAAGACATTAATGAAATGTCTGAGTATTTTTTGACAAAGTAACAGCTACATTTATTAAGCACTAAACTACACACACACACACACACACACACACACACACACACACTTATAAATATGCAGCCTAGCAAGGTGAGGAAACAGAGACTTGGATATTATACAACTTGCCCAGTTAGTAGGAGCTGGAGCTGAGTTTGATCCAAACTGTTTGGTGGATCCCCATTCCTGTGCTCTCCCCAGTAGCCCATGCAGACCTCCCAGCACTCTGTACTTTAGACCAGCAGTCCTCAGAAATGAGGATGGGATGGGGCCGCACCTGGCAGAACCTTGCGGAAGAGCCTTTTCCACACAGTTAACTTGATGTCAGCCTGGTGGAGGCCTGGTTTGAAGGAGATGGGGTTGAATGTGCTTTCCAAAGGTCGGGCCGGCGGGAGCCCTGCTCTGGAGGCAACAAGATGCAGTGTTGGCAGAGCTGTGTACCATGCACCCTACTCACAGACAAGTCCCATTACAGCTCAGCAGGCTATACACTCAGTTCCATCATTTCCTCCCTTCCACTTCCTTCTCTGAGGACCCGCCTCCTTCCTGGAAGGGGAAATATTCTACATCAGTGGTTCTCAAAGTGCAAGTCCAGTAGCATCACCTGGAAGCTTGTTAGAAATGCAAATTTCCTTGGGCAGCACCTCAGACCTGCTGAATTAGAAACTGATTACTGGGGCCTAGTGATAGTGTGTTAATGAGCCCTCTGGGTGATTCTGGTGCAGAGCCAATCAGATTCTCTGTCCATTCATTTAAACCAGTGCTCCCAATCAAATTGTCCTGGAAACTAAAGAAAATCTGAGGCTCTGGCCAGGAAGCTCAGTTGGTTGAACATTGTCCCAATATGCCAAGGTTACAGGTTCAATCCCTGGTCAGGGCACACCAAGAATCAACCAATGAATGCATAAATAGGTAGAACAACAAATCAATGTTCCTCTCTCCCACCCCACTTCCTCTCTCTCTCTAAAAATCAATCAATAAATGTTGAAAAAAAAAAGAAAATTTGAGAAAACAAGGAGACTCATAAATGGGGTATGATAAAGGCTCAGGAACTGCATGGACTGTTCACTTGTTGAGACTAGAACACGGATCCAATCCCTTTACACAAGCCAAAAGGCAGATGTCAAGGCCCCTCATTTTGACCATTCTCCCACTTTATTTCCCATGTCAATCTGTGTATAATTCACAGCCCAGCAATACTGAACTCCTCATAATACTCCCAAGACCACATACTACTTTGCCCTTTCAAGCTACTTGGCTTGCCTGGCAAACTCCTATCCTCTCCCTTCTCAGCTACCCCACCCATGATTTAATTTAAAAAAAAAAGAGAGTAGCCATACACTGTCTTTGCCAATTTCCCTCCACAATCACCTCCTCCTCTATGTATTTCCGTAGCTTCTATTGTTCTAGGTACCAACCATGACATAACCACAGTTCACTGGCTGCCTCCCACCAGTGTGCAAAACCCCTGAAGGCAGGGACCTGACTTTATCTCTGTTTTCGCCTGGCTCCAGTATAGAGCCAGATGTGGCCAGCTGCTCCTGAGGCACTGGTGAAACTGAGGGGAGGAACTAATAGAGTAGAGATGCCTGTGCTCACAGCCACCAGACCCATGCTGAGAGCATCCTCCCAAGTTATTACCTGGAAGCCACGGAATGGTACTTCTGGAAGACAAGAGAGAGGTACGTTAGGTCATGGCAGGGGCTATGCAAAAGCCCTTACTTTAGGAAGGGGAGGCTCTTGAGGCCCTGAGGGCATTAGCCACTCACCCGGATGAAGTCATGGTGATTCTCATTACCAAACTGCTCCAGCACACACTTGGCTTGGACCAGCCGATCCCGGGTGCTGTGGGCCTGCTCCAGCTGCATGTCCAGGGAGGCCACAAGGCCACGGGTATGACCTTCCACCCCTTCCAGGCAGCGGGCCTTCTCCTCATCCACTAGGTGGTGCAACTCTTGGAACTCACGGCGGATCACCCAGCTGAAGACATCGGATTCATTCTAGAATAGGGAGGTCATGGCTGGTACCCAAGTCCCAGGGCTGAATCCTGCCACCTGTTTACACTGTGCCTGGAGGCCCCATGGGGACTATGGGAATGGACAACAGTGGCAGGGCAGAAGCAGGGTCCCCAGTTCCCATTTCAAAGCAGTGGCTCTGCTTTCACCATCTTTTTTTTTTTTTAATATATTTTATTGATTTTTTACAGAGAGGAAGGGAGAGGGAGAGAAAGTCAGAAATATTGATGAGAGAGAGACATCGATCAGCCGCCTCCTGCATGACCCCCACTGGAGTTGTGCCCACAAACAAGGTACATGCCCCCGACCGGAATCGAACCTGGGACCCTTCAGTCCGCAGGCCGACGCTCTATCCACTGAGCCAAACCAGTCTCGGCGTGCTTTCACCATCTTAACTATTATGTGAGCAAGTAAGATTTTATTTATCACAGGGTTTTACAACTGAAAATAAAGTCTGAAAAGCCCTAGGAAAGCAGGATTTAGAAGGAGATAGCCAGGCTTCCCCTGTGACCCCAAGTTTATCTCTGTTGATCGGGGTAATGCTTCCTCCTTCTCAAAAGTGAGGAGTATTCCGGGGATACTGCTGTTTCACAATCACCTGTAGGGCCTGGGCTCTGCATCTCCCAGACCCAGTGTGCCTCTCACTAAGGAAAATCAGCCAGCCAAGGGGAGCTTCAGGCCTTTCCATGCCTGTGCTGCAAGGTACCGAGAAGGTGCCACACAGACTGTCAAGGTCAAGCAGACATGAGACGCAGGGGCTGGGGAGTCATGCCTACACTTCGGGCTGTTTACCTCTGGGACTTAGCTTCTGGCTTATCTCAGTCCCAAGGTCCCTAGGAACACAAGCCAACTTAGAGACAGTCCTGACAACTGGGTTGAATTCCCCTGAGATTTGCACCTTCCCCACCCTGCCCTGGAATGCTTTGAATGCTGGCTTTATATGGAAGGCATGGATTCCTGTAAAGGACAAATTAGAACTGGACTCTGTAGGAAAGAGAAGATGGGACAGAGGGAAAGGGCACTCACAACAATCCGGGTCCTATTGTTCACCAGCTTGCCGATATGCTCATCCACCTTCTTCTGCTCCTGCTTCAGGTCAGAGATGAGGGTTGCAAGCTCCTCCTAGAGGCAATGTGCCATGGCCCCCATGAGTGGCTGACTTCTTTAGACTCTTAGCTCCTTGGGGCCAGCCCTGGGCCTCACACTTCTAGGGAGCATCCTAATGGCCACTAGGATTCCCAGTGGAACCATTTAGACACCAGAGCTACCCCAGGTGCCCTTGATCTCAAAATAGTTAAGATTATTCAAGAATGTTCCATACTGATGGTAGGAACTACCCAGATAGCAGAGGAACTCTAAGTCATCCCTCTCCAAGACATGGCGAGAGATGCTAAACGTGTTACAGCCACCTAGAAGTCACCACACAATATCCAAGAGAGGTGATTGCTGGTCTGAAGCTAATACTCCCTGCATGGAATGCTACCTGTGGGGTACCCACCAGGTAAACTCTCCAGTCACCAGGAGGTCCAGAATCGGTGGGATTTGATCAAGAGTCATTACAAAAGGGCTGTCCCCAAGTGGGGCTAGTAGTGCATGTGGTGGCCCAGGTTACACCTGGTGAGTCCCTAACACTTTATAAAGATCTGAATCCATCCCTACAGGTTTGATCTGAGTCTAGATTTGGGGGCTTCCAAGGGTGAAATAAACTCACTTCACCTGGTATGCTCTGGCCTCAAATCTGATCTATCCTTAGCAGGATCACCTAGACCACCATCTAGGCTGCACTACTTGACTAAGGCCCTGTAAGTTTATGCCCATGGCGTGTACTGACTCTTGCTTAGAAAGTTCCCAAGGAGGAGTCGCCCACAAGAGCCTTTCAGAAAG
>JAAGEH010002525.1:23969875-24119919 GCA_011751065.1 Lasiurus cinereus | reverse complement strand
CAAAAGACAGAACGGACATCATCCAGAACCACAGGAAAGCTGGCTGAGTGGAAGTTCTACAGCTAGAAGGAAAGAGAGGGGCTCACAGAAACTCAGAGGAGCTGCAAAAAGCCGAGGTACGGAGACGCGTGCGCTGAGAGAGCGGGTGCCGGAGTGCCTGGCTGGCTTTCTCTGGCGGGAGGGAAACGGAGACTCTCAAAGGCATTGAACCCCTTATCCTACGACACTAAACCCCAGATCCAGTCGAAACTCATACGGGGGGAGTTTGGACTGTGAAAAAGGGAGAAGTGCACGGAAATTTAGGGGAGTTGCAAAGGATGGGAGGTCTGGTCGCGCACGGCACCACGCGGAGGACAGATTGCTGATTGTGCCGCTGGCTTTTGCGAGTGGGCAGGAGACAGACCCTCCCAACAATGCCACTTCTGAGTCCACTAAGCCCCTGTTTCGGGCGAAGCCCTGGGCTCCTAGACTCATGTGGTCCTGGTGTGCAGGGGAGCCGAAAGGCAGCTGTTAGAGGCACTGTGGGCGCGTGCACAAGGACCGCTCCAGCCATTACCCAGTCAAGTGAGTCTCAGAGGCCGTGGAGGGCGGGGCCGACTGGAAGGCAAGGCGATCCCTTAAGCCCTGAGACTCCACCCCTCCCAAGCTCAACAGAGGCTTCTGCAGCTGAATCCAGCATAGAAGTTTCCCAGGCATAGTGAAAATGCCAAGACAAGGGAAGGGATTACAAGCAAAAGAAATGGAGGAAAAAAAACTACTGGATATAGAGTTCAAAACCACGCTTATAAGGTTTTTCAAGAATATGCTAGAAAAGATGGATAAATTTAGTGAGACCCAAGAGGAGATGAAAAAGGTCCAACTAGAAATTAAACATACACTGACTGAAATAAAAACTATTATACAGAGTCCTAACAGCAGACTAGAGAAAGGCAAGGATCAAGTCAAAAATTTGAAATATAAAGAAGCAGAAAATACTCAACTGGAAAAGCAAGAAGAGAAAAGAATCCAAAAATGTGAAGATAATGTAAGGAGCCTCTGGGACAGCTTCAGGCGTACCAACATCAGAATTGTGGGGGTGCCAGAAGAAGAAAGAGAGCAGGATACTGAAAACCTATTTAAAGAAATAATGACTGAAAACTTCCCACATCTGGTGAAAGAAATACACTTACAAGTCCAGGAAGCACACACAACCCCATATAAAAGGAGTCCAAAGAGGACTACACCAAGACACATCATAATTAAAATACCAAGAGCAAAAGACAAAGAGAGAATATTAAAAGCAGCAAGAGAAAAACAGTTCATTACCTACAAGGAAGCACCCATACGACCGTCAGCTGATTTCTCAACAGATACGAAGCAGGCCAGACAAGAGTGGCAAGAAATATTCAACATGATGAATAGCAAGAACCTACAACCAAGAATAATCTATCCAGCAAAGCTATCATTCAGAATTGAAGGGCAGATAAAGAGCTTCACAGATACGAAGAAGCTAAAGGAATTCATCAACTCCAAACCAGTATTATATGAAATGCTGAAAGGTACTCTTTTAGAAGACGAAGAAGAAAAAGGTAAAAGACAAAAAATTATGAACAACAAATACATATCTATCAACAAGTGAATCTAAAAATTAAGTGAATTAAAAATTTGATCAACAGAATAAACTGGTGAATATAATAGAATCAGGAGCACAGAAAGGGAGTGGACTGATAATTCTCAGAGGGAAAGGGGTGAGGGGTGTACAGGCAGAGACTGGACAAAAATCATATACCTATGGATGAGGTCAATGGGAGGATGTAAGGGCAGAGGGAAGGGTGGGAGCTGGGTGGAGGGGTGCTATGGAGGGGAAAAAAGAGAAACAAATGTAATAATCTGAATAATAAAGATTTAATTAAAAAAAAGACATAAAATTTCACAGCAACCCAAGAAAGGGCATTCTAGTGGTAACCCTCATGAGGCAGAAAGAGATGGGATTAGTTCTCTCTCAGCAACTGGGCCACAGTGAGGGGAAACACAATTGTGAAAATAAATAAAGTATCTCCAGATCTCATCAACAGGAAAAAACCGGAAAGCATGATAGAGATCTGATAAAGAAACATAATTGAGTCACATCACACAGAAGAATCTTGGGATTACAAAAAACAACAACAACTACAACAACAAAACACACACACACACACATCCAAAACCAGGACCCACGCTGGACCCTGACTCTTAGCCAGAAATGATGAACAAGATCCCAAGTGTTTCCTTCTCTCTTGGGCAGCCATCTGCTAATAAAACATGGGTTCAATTTCATTATATTACAACTGGATGTCCTCCTTCCACACTTCCCCAAAACTACTTGTGCCAAGGTAACCAATTCTCACTGTTAAAGGAAAATCCTCAGCAGACATTTCACACAAGTGATCTTGTTCCTCTGATTTCCAGGAAGCCATATGCAGCCAGTGTCCTTGCTTCCTCTGTTGATTCTTTCTGTCTGCTTCCTCGGGGTTCTCTCCCTCCCCAAACCTTAAACCCAGGTGCTCCTTGGAGCATCATCAGTGTCCTCCCTTATCACTGTGCAGACTCTGACTCCCAATCCCGTATCCCCAGCCACACTCTCCAATTTACCCCTTTGGCAAAGGAATAGGACTCCATCACAGCTCTGCTTAAAAACTTTCTGTGCCCAAATCACACCACCATGGTTCTCTGAATAAACTACAAATCTCAACACGTGTCACACAGGTCTTTCCATGACCTGGCTCCTGCTTACCTCAGCTGTCCGAGCTGGCTCCCATGGGCTTAATGCAATGATTTATAAATCCTCAAATGTGCCATGCTGTTTACCTCCTGGGCTTTTGCATGTGCTGTCATTACACTTGGAATGCTTTTCCTCCCCTTCTTTTCTTATCTAGTCCCCCTTGTGATTCAAGTCTTGGTTCAGTAGTCTACTTCCTCCAGGAAACCTTCCCTGCCCACCTGAGACCATGCAGGAGCTATGTTCCAGGAAGTCTCACCCAGAGACTATTTAACTTTGACAGCAGCACCTGACACACCAGACATCCTGACTGTGAACTTCCCCAGGGCAGTGTACTGTCTGATGGGCACTAGCACATCACCTAGCACAGATTAGATGCCCAGTAAATGCCTGTGGGTAGGCAGGGCTGGCAGATGACCTGTCTGGTTCTGTGTATGTTTCCTATTTGTCTCTCAGAAGCAAAGAAATGCTGCCCAGAGCACTTAGCCACCCTGCCTGCAGATCTCCATGTTCTTTCTTTTCCTGACCACCTCACTTTTTTTTCTTTTGGTCATCCCTCACTTTTATGCCCACTTCCCCTCAAACACCAGGCCAAACCCTATAATAATTCACTTTCAAATGCCTTCCTGCCCTTTCTGGATCTGTTGGCAGTGCGAAGAAAACTGGCCTTGGTTTGAGTCCTAGCTCTGCCAGCCAAGCTGTGTAACCTTGTCTGAGCCTGTTTCCTCATTTGCAAAATATAATAACCCTTCACAAACCTTAGATCAACATATTAACCGAAGAAGGTATCACTATTGTTGCTGTTGTTGTTATTAATGTTAAATAATGATCTACTAGACCTGAGGCAAAGGTCAGGAGGGCAGGAATCCATTGGTTCCATAAATACATTTTGAATGTTTCCTAAGCCAGGCATGGCTCCAGGCACAAAAATACCCTAGGGAACAAAACAAAGTCCCTGTCCTCATGTGCCTGAGAATGCAGTCCCAGGAGCGGTCCTGAAACCTACCAGCGCTACAAAGAAAAATAAAGCAGCGATAGGGCTAGCACGTGACGCAGGGCGCTCTCCCTCTTTAGAACCACTTTAATCCCCAGCACCTGCTCAGAGCGTGGGGCTGAATGGATGCTCCGGAGTTCTGCTCCAGGACAAGGCTGGAGAGAACTCGCTGTCCCAGGACCCTTCTGCGCCTGCGATGGCGCCAGAGAGCACAGAGGCTGGGTTCTGTGGGGCCCCTGGGTGACCTGGCTGCCGCCGCCCCCCTCTCCCTGCAGCCTCCGGGCCCACCTTCATGCGACTGTAGACCGTGGAGACCGGCGTGACCCGGTGGTGCTGGTGGGAGCCCAGCAGGCCGCAGAGGCCGCAGATGAGCTCCTGGTCCTTCTCGCAGAAGAGGCTGAGCGGGTTCCGGTGGTGCGCGCAGATCTTAGGCTCCGGGTCCCGCGGGAGTCCCAGGGCTTCGATCACCAGCGCCAGGGAGAGGTTAGGAGGGGAGCTGCTGCCGTCCACCTCCTGCCGGCACACAGGGCATCGCGGCTCGCAGTCCAGGTGGCAGAGCAGGGACAGTAAGCAGCCTTTGCAGTAGGAGTGGCCGCACTGCAGCATTAGGGGCTCCTTGAACACCTCGAGGCAGATGGGGCACTGAAGGCGGTCCTCCAGCTCCGTCATGCTCACCAGCCTTGCCATCCACCCTGCGGGCTGTCACACAGGGGCCTTTCTGAGCAGGCTCCCTCCACTCTCTCTGCCCACAGCTCCCTGGAAAGGCCTCTGGAAATTAGTGGCCTTAACAGACTCCAGTCCTGGATTCCAGTCCTGACCCTCAATAACCTTGGGCCTATTTAAAACAAAGAGCTTAAATGAGGAGGCAAGGGGGGAGGTTACTTTGAGATATGATTCTAACTTATTTAAACTCAGATTTGAAGGTAAACATGAAAGGGACCGTCTGCAGCATCATTTAGATCAATGGTGGGCAACAGAGCGGCAAACTGCGGCTCGAAAGCCGCATGTAGCTCGTGAGCTGCAGTTTGCCGACCACTGATTTAAATGACACAAATAATGTAAGCTGCAGCCTCGGCAGGTGTCCTGACTTAGAAATGGACACCAAAACCAAGCGAAGGTCCTTCTTACCTTCTAGGTAAGTATTTAAATTGGCGAGCGATGTTGGAATCATAGTTATAACAGAGATTCTTGAGTCACCCCTTCCCACATCTCCAGTGAGACCCAGAAATCTACATTTACATTAGACACTCCCAGATCATCCTAAAGCAGAGTTCTGTTTTAGAACAACATTGTTCTGGACAGTCTGGGACTTAGGAAAGCTGTATCTTAATCTCCCACCCTGTTCCTCTTTGAAAACTGATTAGCTCTGAAAGAGAGAAGCACTGGGCTACAAGTCAGCAGCAGAGCCAAGAAGAGCACTCCCCGCCCCATGGAACCACCTGGCTTCTTAGAATCCACTGAGCCTCCCCCCAGGGCCTCAATCCAGCATCACTGACCTGATTGGCTTGGTCTCTTCTCTCCAGGATAGAATAGCAGGAGAAGAGACCTGAAGATTGCAGCTGGATGTTTGCTCCACCACCTTGTCACTACCCTTTTCTCCTCTCCTTTCCCAGCAACACACCCATGTCCCCAAGGTCACTCAGACTCAGGTGGAAATTGGGCCACATCATGGGACTGGGGAGGCAGCCTCTGCTGGGCCAGCTCTGATAACTATAACATTCAGGTGCTTGCTTTGGCCAGGCAAGGAGAGGGGTACAAACAGAGAGACTGGGTACCCATTCACAGTGCAGACCCCAACAGGGCAGATTTGTGCTTCAACACAATCTTTCTGAATCTCTCTCTTTCGTTTAAATATATTTTTATTTTATTTAATTCAAGATATTTAGAAGATATACCACAATTTAAAAATTTAGATTTTTTTTAAATTGGGGTATATCTTCTAAAAAGGGCTCACATCTTAACCACACACTTAAAGTAAACTTAATATATAATCACTCTCAAGATCAAGATACGGAACATTTCCAGTACCTCCCTCGTGCTGCCCTCTAGTCAGAATGTCTAACAAGAATAGCTGCTCACATGACTCATATCATTGCAGATTCACGTGGCCCAGTTTTGAATTTCAAGTAAACAGAATCATACAGTATGTGTTCTTTTATATCTAACTTCTTTACTCAACATGCACTAAGAACTTTTTTTATATGAAGTCTTTCAAAGGTTTAGAAGTTCAGTGACATTTTGTTATACAGTTAGTAATATACTATGTATGCTGGATATGTGATACACAGGTCATAGGACACTATACATACCCAAGGGGTGTGATAGGAAATTACTGATTGGAAAGGACAGGATGGAGAGGCTTCCAGGAGTGTTAAGAAACAGAAGCTCTAGAGCTTCCGGTGGCAGCTTCTGGGGAAGTGGCGGCAGGCACCATGTCTTGTCTCAAAGGTGGCAAGAAGAAGCCCCTAAAGCAGCTGAAGCAGCAGGCCAAGGAGATGGATGGAGGGTAAGGCATTCAAGCAAAAGCAAAAAGTGGAGAAGAAGACACTCAAGGAACTAAAAGTGAAAGCTGTGGGAAAGGACCTTCTGGTCACAGATGGGATGAACAAATCTAGCAAATAGTGAGCTGTTCCGTGTGATCCTAGGGCAATGGTGATCCTTAATTCCATTCCTGTTTTAACTTCTGGATTCACTGTCATACCATCTGTTGCCATTTAGAGCTAGAATGAAGTGTTGTCTTGGAGCCTATGGTATAATTAAGAATTAACTTTTGTAAATAATAATCTACACTGATAAAAGAGAAACATGCAAATTGACTGTCCCTCTGCTCTGTCCACCAGCCAATCAGGAGTGAGTGTGGAAATTAATCCAATAAATATGGCAGCTACCATGGAGTTGGAGCGAGGAGGAAGCCATGCTTCCTGCCTGCCCTGGCCTCCACTCAAGAAGGGGCTGGGGAACTGGGTCACTGGTGGGTAATGGCCCTCAGCCCCTTACCCAGGCTGGCCACACCCCCATAGGGTGAGGGTCCCCGCTGGGGGGCTTGGCCAGTCTGCAAACAGCCATCAGCTCCTCACCCAGGCTGGTCAAGCCCCCTAGTGGGGACTCCCACTCTGAAGGGGATATGGCCAGTCTGAAAACGGCCCTCAGCCCCTCACCCAGGCTGTCCAGGCACCCCGGCGGGAACCCTCACCCCATGGGAGGGTGATTAGCCTGCAAACCACCACAGGCCTCTTGCCCAGGCTGTCCCACACTCCAAGGGAACCCCCACCCTGACCCTGGACACCCTTCAGAACAAACCAGCCAGCCCCCACCCATGCACCAGGCTTCTATCTATATTAATAAAAAGGTAATATACTAATTAGACTGGGAGACCTTACAGGAGACCTTCCGGACATTCTTCTGGACAAAGCCATGGTGGCGGGGCCAGAGAGGTTGGCAAGGAGGGCTGTGTAGACAAGGGCAAAAATTTGGATTTCATTTTAAGGGCAGTGGGAGCTATTGAAGCAACCAGTTTTAAGGCAATGGAATATCATCTCATTTATATTTTTAAAATCTCACTCTGGCTGCTGTGTACATAATGGAAGACAGTAGTGTGAGCACTTAGCTGGATAGATGATGAAGCCGAATGACTGATACAGAGAAGAATGATGTAAACAAAATACAAGGGGGATCCAGAGTCAGAAGTGGAGGAACTTAGTAGCCCAACTGGTCCGCAGACAAATGTCTAGGCCCGGCTGCCGAGTTTCTGACTCAGGAGTCCATGGATGGACCCAAGAAATTTGGATTTGTAGCAAGCACTGATGCTACTTTTGAGAACCATTGGAAAAGACACTTGGATACAGGCACCTGGAACAGTGACACTTGGGAGGCTCTAAGCTAGCCAGGTACATGCCACCTGTTTATAGCACTTTTAAACAAATGGTTGGAATCTCCTAGGGATTGGAAGCAGAGAAGGGCAGGGACCCGAGGACAGCCCTGAGGTTGCTGACTTTTAGAGGTGAGGAAGTGGAGGATGGCTGAAAAGGGACAGCCAGGAGGTAAGAGGAACAGCAGAAGAATGTGGTAATTAGAAAACTGTGGGAGCTGGAATACCCCCACCCAAAGTTATCCATACCCAAATTCCTGGACCTCAGTGAATATGTTACCTTAAAAGACCAAAGGGACTTTGAAGATGTAATCATGGTCATAAACCTGAATTATGCAGGTGAGTCCAATTTAATCACATAACCCCTTAATAGCAGAGCACTTTCTCTGCTGGAGTCAGAGAGAGATGCCACAGAAGAGGAAGCAAGAGGATTTCAAATATAAGGACTCAGCACCCTGTTGCTGATTCTGCGATGTTGGGGCCCATATGCAAGAATGGGAGAGAAGCCTTTAAGAGCGAAGGGTGCCTCCCGGCTGGCAGCCAGGTAGGACATGGGGACCTCAGGCTTAGAGCTTCAAGGATCTCGATTTTGCCAACCACCTAAAGGAGCTTTGAAGTGGATTCTTCCCCAAAGCTTCCATCAGGCTGCTGCCTTGATTTGAACCCAAGGAGACTGATGTCAGGCCTCTGGCCTACGGAAATGAGAAAGAATAACTAGGTGTTGCTTTGAACAGCTAGGTTTGTGCCCATCTGTTATGACAATGACGGAAGACGAATATTGACGCCCAAAGGAAAGTGTTCAAAGGTCAGAGAGATCAACTTCATCAAATGCTGACAAGAGGCGCCTGATGGGTGTGGCGGCAAGGGCAGTCCTTTGTAGCAGGAGCAGGGAAGGGTGGTTCCACAGAAGAAGTGGGTTGAACAGAAACTGGAGGGCGAGACAGGGTAGTTTCAAAAGCCTTTTGCAGCAACTCCTATGAGTTTTTCTGGGAAGAGTCGCCAGAGGGCGATGTGGGACAAAAGGCGGCTTGTTCCTTTCATGGTCGATTTTCCTACAAGAGAAGAAAGAAATGATCCCATATCCGAGGCAAGACTGATGCAGGAGAGAGGGGGTAACAAAGTGCATGAGCAGACGGGCGCGGGAGGACCCGCCTGGGACCCAGGACGGTTCTCCCTTTGCGCCAGGAAAGCCAAGCGCAGCACAGATTTCGCAGATTTTATGATGAAAAAGTGAGGGGCGTCAGCTTGTCTTCTCAGGAACTGGGCAGTTTGACTCTGAAGCCCCGCGTTGGCCTGAATTTCTCGGAAAAACAAATGAGGAGGAAGGAAGGGGGAAAACAACCCACTGCAGGAGGCCCTCTCTGGGGCCTTGTGCTCCCCAGGGTGCTCTGGCCACGTGACCCCACGGAGCGCCCCGCCCCCATCATCCCCGCCACCACGTGCTGCGCCACGCGCTGCGCGCCCTCCGTCACGTGCGCGGCCACGCCCTCCGGCCCGAGAGCGGGCGGTTGGCTGCAGTTGGTGTGAAGCCCGGGCCGGGGGCAGGCGGCGGGGCGCAAAGGGCGGCCGGGGTGCAGCAGCCTTGGAGTTTCCTGGAGTCGCGGGCACGGGACGGGACCTCGGGAGGGTCACGTGGACATGGTGGGGGACGTCCGGACTCCGGGAGCCGCGCGAGGGGAGGACGCCCCGGGCCTGGTAAGGACCCCCGCGCGCGAGGGCGAGTCGGGGTGGGGCGCCCGAGTCGGGGTCAGTCTGGGGGCTCTGAAGTCTGTGTTTCTTCCCCGACAGTCTCCTTACCAGAGGCTGAGCCAGTGGATGCTGGACATCTCCGGGGACCAGGGCGTGCTGAAGGACGTCATCCGCGAGGGAGCCGGCGAGCTGGTGATGCCGGACGCCTCGGTGCTCGGTACGGCCCGCCCTCGCGGGGTGCCGTGCGGGGTGCCGTCCGTCCCTCCGTCCGTCCGTCCGACCGACCATCCGACCGTCCGCGGGCAGCTGGCGGTGCAAGACGACTGCGGGGAGGGCAGGACTTGGGTTGGGTAGAACCTGCTTTGTTAGAATTTGAGTTTTCAAGGGAAAGCCAGGGAACCCCGCATCCCCTTTGCATGACCGCACGGTGAACAGGGGACACCCCGAGGCCCACCAGCCGCGCTCCGACCCTCACAGCCCAAGGGCAGGCATGCGGCCGTTCAGCCAGGATCTGGTCCCGTCAGGGTGCAGGCCAGTTGAAGGGCATCCAGTTCTGCGGTTTCTGTGGGATGATTAGAGGCGTGATGCTCCAGAGGGGAGGGGATTGGTCCATGTCCCCGTGTCTGTGCCCTCTGTCCTAGTGAAATATTCTGGATACCTGGAGCACATGGACAAGCCTTTTGACTCGAATTGCTTTAGGAAGACTCCCCGACTCATGAAGCTCGGCGTGGGTAAGTTCACCTTAGGAGCCGGAAAAGGAGTTGTTTTTTTGTTTTGTTTTCCGGGGGAATTGATGAGGGACAACGCACTAGGCCTGGAAAACTGTCCAGGGCACAGGATCTTGGAGTCGGTTTGTGTGTTGTTTTTTTTAATATATTTTATTGATTTTTTTACAGCGAGGAAGGGAGAGAGATAGAAAGTCAGAAACATCGATGAGAGAGAGACATCGATCAGCCGCCTCCTGCACGCCCCACAGTGGAGATGTGCCCGCAAGCAAGGTACATGCCTCCGACCGGAATCAAACCTGGGACCTTTCAGTCCGCAGGCCGACGCTCTATCCACTGAGCCAAACCGGTCTCGGCAGGAGTCGGTTTTTTGAGGCTGGTATTTGCTAAACCGGCCAGCTCTCTCCTACGTTTCCCCTTCGGAGACCTTGGTTTTAGGGAAATGTCCTACCTATCAGGATGTTATCTTTGCATCCTGACTTAACCATTGGGAACTGTGTTTTTTGTTTGTGTAAGTAAACATCTGTTGAATACTTTCTACCCACCATGCATGCTGAAAAGAGAGGATGTACCCAGGTGATTAGGACATGGAAGCCAGTGAGGTGATGGAGATTGGTTTCAGACAGCTAACCTGGTGGAATCGTTAAAGCTCCTGAGAGGTATAAGCACTGCTGCAGGAGTCCTTAATGAAGACATCGTTAATTCCAGCCGGGAGGACCAGGGAAGGTGTCATGGAAGAGGCGGCATTTGAAAATGAGTCCTGAAGTTTGAATAAGATTTCAATCAGGGCAGACGCTGGGCATGGGGAGGAAGATGTTGCAAGAAGACAGAACGGTGTGAACAAAGATGTGGAGGGCAGAATGCGGCAGAGCCTAAAGCAGTTAGAGTTGGAAGAGTGGCAGTGGTGATGGGAAATAAGGCTGGAAAGTGAATTGGGGCCACAATGCAGAAGGCTTGGAAGATGGTGTGGAGAGATTTGGGCATAAAGAGGAAAGAAATTGATAGCATGGGAACAGGATACTGGGAAAACTTCAGCTTTCTTCTTTGTCCCTTCTTCCAGATATTACCCTTTGGGGTATGGAGCTGGGCCTTCTGAGCATGCGGAGGGGAGAGCTGGCCAGGTTTCTATTCAAACCACCCTACGCCTATGGAACACTGGGCTGCCCGCCCTTGATCCCCCCCAACTCCACTGTCTTATTTGAGATTGAGCTAATTGACTTCCTGGATTCTGCTGAATCAGACAAGTTTTGTGCCCTGACTGCTGTAAGTTCTGGAATACAAATGTCAGCACTTCATAGAGAGAGGGTTGGTTGGGCTTGTGTTTTGGTAATTATCATGCCATGCTGATGCTCCTCCCAGGTTCCACCCCTGAGACTCCTGGGTGGTGGTGTTCCCCCACTTCCTATACTGTCCATAATATTTGTTCTTAGTTGTGGGTCACTTTGCTAGGCCAAGGTCAGGCTGTGGGTTTGTTATGGACCAGCAGTTTGAGTTGATCTTTCAGTCAGTCACCTTTGCCTACTTCTTTCTGCAAGATAGTGGACATTTGCTTCTCAACAAATGAGAAGGTTGGTTTTCAGCAAGTCAAGCCTTGGTAATTCATAAGTAGGGTAACCATCTAATTTGTTGTCCAAGCTAGGACACTGGAGAGTGAAATAGGCTCTTAACTGGATAGTATACCAGAACATCAGGTGAAAATGGGTTAATCCCAGGAAACATGGGACATATGGCCTCTGTCCTCATAATTTAAATGTTGACATTTCTTTGTTGCCGTTACTTAACCCTTCCTATAAAGGTAGAGCTTCAAATCTCGTTACTAGTCAGATACACACTGTGTCTTTCTATTTTACACTGATTATATATGTGATCTTAAGGTGTCCACCCTAGATTTTTAAAAATATATATATTTTATTGATTTTTTACAGAGAGGAAGGGAGAAGGATAGAGAGTTAGAAACATCAATGAGAGAGACATCGATCAGCCGCCTCCTGCAAGCTCCCTACAGGGGATGTGTCCACAACCAGGATACATGCCCTTGACCAGAATCTAACCTGGGACCTTTCAGTCCACAGGCTGATGCTCTCTCCACTGAGCCAAATCAGTTTCGGCCCACCATAGATTTATGTCTGTATCTGATGTCTCCCCAGCTAAACTGTCAACACCCCAAGTGAGGGATCTTACCTTTTTTCATCTTTCCACAAAACAGGTTTTTGCAGATGGCTGGGTTGGGGGGACAAGACATCTGCGTTTAAAAAGAGGTGCTGTGGGTGATTTTGATATGTACCCAATGGAGCACATTGTGGCTATAAAGACCAGGGCAGACCAAGACCTATTAAATTTTGGTTGATAAATAGTTCTGATTTTTGTGCTTGACAAGTTCCATCAGTTTCTAATTCCATGAAAACTGCTGCTTTAGGGAATATCTCTGGGATGTCTATAGAAGATCTCTTTTGGGCTCTAGCTGTAAAATGAGAGCAGTGATAACACCGAACTGCTGTTGCTTCTATTGGAATTCACACAGATGACCTCTGCAGAGGCACCTTGCCCCATGCTTGGCACACATACAGTAATAAACAGGAGTAATTATACTGAGATTGTGGCATTGTAGCTTTCAGTTTTTTTGTTGGGTGTCCTTATCTTTGGTTCTCAGGAACAACAAGATCAATTTCCACTTCAGAAAGTCCTAAAAGTGGCAGCTACTGAACGGGAGTTTGGCAACTATCTTTTCCGCCAAAATCGTTTCTATGATGCCAAAGTGAGATATAAACGGGTAAGAATGCTTAAGTATGTTTAGACCCTGAAGATGTTCTTGTTTAAAAGACATAGATGTTGTCTCTTTAAAAAAAAATCTCATTAAACCTTCTCATACTAGATAGCTGGGTGAGGGGACAAAGTATTTGGGGGAAGCCTGGTGGGGGGAACAAGGTATTTGGGGGAAGCCTGGTGTTCTGTGTCTGCTACTAGACACTAACTACATAGGTGTGTTCAGGTTGTGAAAATTCATTGAATTGTACTTATTTTTGTACTTACCTGTGTGTGTGTATGCATTTCAGTAAAAATTTATTTATTTACTTACTTACATACATACTAGAGGCCTGGTGCACAAATTCATGCACAGCTGGGGTTCCTAGGCCTGGCCAGTGATTGGGGCCAGCCAGCCTGGGGGAGAGGGAATGGTGGGGAGAGGGAATGTAGGAGGTTGTGGGAGTGTATTGACCACCAGGAGGCAGCTCCTGCATTGAGCATCTGCTCCCTGGTGGTCAGTGAGCATCATAGCGACCAGTCGATTGGTCATTAGGTTGACCAGTTATAACAGTCACTTGGGCTTTTATATATATAGACTAGAGGCCCAATGCATGAAATTCTTGCAAGAGTAGGCCCTCGCAGGTCCGGCTGCCCCAGCCCTCACAGCCCTGGATTCTTCTGGCAGGTTGTTTGAATGGTTGTTCCGCTGTTTGACCGTTAGTCGATTTGCATATTATGCTTTTATTATTATAGATTTATTTATTTATTGTTAATCCTCACTTGATATTTTTTCCATTGACTTTTTTAAGAGAGTGGAAGGGAGAGGAGGAGACAGAGAGAGAAACATTGATGAGAGAGAGACACATGGTTTGGTTGCCTCCCATTTGCATCCCAACCAGGGTTAGGGAGCTTGCAATCAAGGTATGTGTCTTTGACCATAAACTGACATTTTAACCACTGAGAAAACTGGCTAGGGCAGTAAAAAAATATTTTAAAATTCTCATCTTAATGCTGTATTAGGTCCTCTACCAACTGATTTTCCACCCCTCTGGGAAGTTTCCCTCTGACAGTGGAGATTCATTTAACTCTGAGGTGACTCCCTTCTCACCAAGTTTTTTATTGTGATTTGGCTTCTTGTGTAGGTTATGCTGACAGGAATTCACTGTGATTTATAACTCATTCAATAAATATTATGAGCACTTTCTGTGTTCCAGACTCTGTGCCTGAAGTTCTCAAACAGGGCAGAGTTTAAAATCTAGGGTAGTCTGATTTTATATCTCATTTGTATATGAGCCTAAAGCAGTCAGAATTTGCACTCAGCTGCAAGCAACAGAATCCTGGGAAACTGTTCTTTAAGTAAAATATATATTTACATTTTCCTCACATAAAAAGTGTGGCAGTTCAAGGCTGTAGAACAGTTCCATGAAGCCACCAGGGATCCAGGCTCCTTCTGTCTTTCTGCTCAGCCACCCTTACATGTGTCCTTGTTTTTCCTCCCAAGATGGTCATTCATCTTGTAGCATCACATGATTATCTGGGCAGAAAGAAGAAAGGGGAGAGGAGTCTGGTGTGTTTGTATACTACTTCCTTTTGTATTTCATTAGCCATGTTAAATGGACAGCCTTTAGCTGTACAGAAAGCTGGGAAATGTACTTTTAAAATTAGTACATTGCTGCTTTGAATGAAATGGAAGCGGTTAGGAGAAGAGGAAGGGAATAGATACTGGTTATGCAGCTAACAGTATCTGCCACATTGGCTTATGTGAATATGCTTCAGAGAGATAAAAGAGGAGAGCATGCATGTGCCTGTCGTTTGGAATGCTGACAAAATCTGGTTCTTAAACTTGGATATTACAGATTTTTGGCTCACAGTCAAATCATAGATATTCATAAAGTTTCTTGAGAGCCTGCTTACTTGAAATTTTTTTTTCACTTTTTAATTATAACTGTTTTTATCATATTCTGCATTTATAAATAACATGCTTTATAAATTAGTTGCTCTTTCAGACTTCTTTTATTTCTCAATACAGAAGGTGAGGTGTTAGTTCTCCTACTTTCTCAGTATTGTCATAATTTTAATTTTTTAAAATTGATTTTATAAAGGGAGACAGACATTGATCCATGAGCATTTATTTAAGCCATATTTAATTTCTTTCAACAATGTTTTGTAGTTTTCACTGTAAAAGTCTTCCACTTTAAATTTATTGCTACTTATTTTATTCCTTTTTATGGTAGAGTTTTATTTTGTTTTGTTTTTTGGTTAATCCTCACCTGGGGATATTTTTTCCATTGATTTTTAGAGAGAGAGGAAGGGAGTGGAAGAGACTGAGAGAAATATTGATGTGAGAGGGATACATTGATTAATTGCCTCCCACACTCATCCCAACCAGGGATGGAGCCTGTACTTCAAGTACATGCCTTTGACTGAAATTGAAGCCATGACCCTTCAGTCCAAAAGCAGACACTCTATTCACTGAGCCAAACCAGCTAGGGCTGGAGTTATTCATTTCATTTTTGGATTGTTTATTGTTAGAATATAGAAATATAATTAACTTATATATTGACCTTGTATCCTGAAACTTTGCTGAACTAAATTTCTAGCTCAAAGGGTTTTTTTTGTGGATTCTTAGCGTTTTCTGTATATAAGATTATCACTCCTTAACAACCTATCTTTCCTCTCCACAGGCTTTGTTGCTTCTCTGCCGGCGATCAGCACCCCCTGAAGAACAGCACCTGGTGGAAGCCGCCAAGCTTCTTGTTCTCCTTAACCTCTCCCTTACATACCTGAAGCTGGAGCATCCCACCAGGGCCCTGCATTATGGAGAGCAGGCTCTGAATATTGACCAAAAGAATGCCAAAGCTCTCTTCCGGTGTGGACAGGTGAATTGAAGGACAAGGACTTGAGCACAAATGCTTAAGCAAAGGTGGCAATGGTGTTCAACGTGGGCACTGCAAAAAATGCTCTTTCCTAACTATGCTTATAAATTCTGTCGTTTGACAGGCCTGTCTCCTCATGACTGAGTATCAGAAGGCCCGAGATTTTCTAGTCCGAGCCCAGAAAGAACAGCCCTTCAATCATGACATCAATAATGAGCTGAAGAAACTGGCCAGGTGAGACCTGTGTTTGCACTCTTTCTAACAGAGAAAGAGAGGTATGATGCCTTAACAGTTCTGATCTCTCCGCCTGGGGATGTTGTCCAGCACGTGTTATGAGGCAGCGCCCCCTAGAGCTAGTGTTTGAAGTGCTCAATACTCTAAACCAGTAGCTCCTAGTGGGGAAGTGTGACCAACTCCAAATTACACCTGTTTGGATCATTTTCCATCTCTCTGTTTCACTCCTCAGCCTGCAAATAAGCATCCCTAAAGAGGAGGGAAAATGTGCTTTTTAAAAGGGACTTGTTCTTCAGGTACTCTTTCTGTTTGGCACCAACTGTTCTCAACTGACTGCAGAAAGGTGCCTTATAGACCCTGGTTTGATCTGAAATTGATCTTTCAGGTCTGATTCATACCCATAAAGTGACTTTTTAAAAATTTAACAAATATTTATTGTTCAGATTATTACAATTGTTCCTCTTTTTTTCCTATAACTCCCCTCCACCCGGTTCCCACTCCACCCTCTGCCCTTACCTCCCCCTGCATTGTCCTCATGCATAGGTGTACGATTTTTGTCCATTCTCTTCTCGCACCCCCCTCACCCATTCCTCCCAATAATTGTCAGTCCACTCCTTTTCTATGCCCTTGATTCTATTATATTCAACAGTTTATTCTGTTCATCAGATTTTTTATTCACTTGATTTTTAGATTCACTTGATATGTATTTGTTGTTCATAATTTTTTCTTCTTTTTCCTCTTCTTAAAGAATACCTTTCAGCATTTATTTTATATAATACTAGTTTGGTATTGATGAACTCCTTTAGTTTTTTCTTTATCTGTAAAGCTCTTTATTTGACCTTCAATTCTGAATGATAGCTTTGCTGGGAAGAGTAATCTTGGTTGTAGGTTCTTGCTATTCATCATTTTGAATATTTCTTACCATTCCCGTCTGGCCTGCATAGTTTCTGTTGAGAAATCAGCTGACAGTCGAATGGGTGCTCCCTTGTACATAATTAACTGTTTTTCTCTTGCTGCTTTTAATATTCTCTCTTTGTCTTTTGCTCTTGGCATTTTAATGATGATGTGTCTTGGTGTGGTCTTCTTTGGATTTCTTTTGTTTAGGGTTCTGTGCGCTTTCTAGACTTGTAAGTCTATTTCTTTCACCAGGTAAGGGAAGTTTTCAATCATTATTTCTTCAAATAGGGTTTCAATTTCTTGCTCTCTCTCTCTCTCCTAAAGCCCCCATAATTCTGATGTTGGTATGCTTGAAGTTGTCCCAGAGGCGCCTTGTGCTATTTTCACATTTTTGGATTCTTTTTTCTTTTTGCTTTTATGGTTGAGTGTTTTTTGCTTCTTTGTATTTCAAATCTTTGACTTGATTCTTGCATTCCTCTAATCTGCTGTTAGGTCTCTGTATAATATTTTTTATTTCAGTCAGTGTATGTTTAATTTCTAGTTGGTCCTTTTTTATGTCCTCTTGGGTCTCGCTAAATTTATCTATCTTTTCTAGGAAATTCTTGAAAAACCTTATAACCGTGATTTTGAATTCTATATCCAGTCATTTGTTTTCCTCCATTTCTTTCATTTGTGATCTGTTTCTTTGTCTCTGCATTTTCGCTGATTCCCTGAGTTGGTAGAGTAGCTTTGTGTGCTAGGTGTCCTATATGGCCCAGTGGCTCAACCTCCCCAGTTACTTGAGGTGGACATTTTTGGTGCACTCTTTTGTGGACTGTGTATATAGCCTTGTTATAGTTAAGTCTTGATTGTTGTTGGTATTACTGGAGGGAATTTGCTGTGAGGATCAGCTGTGTCAATGCTGGGAGAACTTCTGAGCTGGAGACAGGCTTATGAGACAAGACTTGCAAAATTGCAAAAGCCTCTGTGCTTGGCTTGGATGGGGCGGAATCTCAGGGCTGAGCAGACAGCCTTGGCTTCCCATCAGCCCTGTCTTATGAGGCCCCTGGGTCTCAGTGTCCCTCAGTAATGCGGCAGTCCTCTCTGCTCACACTCGTGCGCACGCCTCCAGACCTCTGCTTTTCACGGCTCTCCTGAGTTTCCGTGCACTCCTCCTTTTTTCCAACAGTGCAGACTCTCCCTGTATGAGTCTAGGTCCCCAGGGTCTCACCCAAAACTGGGAATTCAGCAATCAGAACTGGAGTTTAGTGCAGTCGGGAGGTTCCATCTTCCTCCTGCTAGAGAAAGCCAGTAATACACTCATCAGTAAGTCCTCTCTGCACATGCGAGCGCACCTCCAGACCTCAGCCTTTTGCAGCTCCCCTGAGTTTCTGTGCGCTCTTCTCTTTTCTCGATAGTCCAGACTCCTGCTGTATGAGTCTGGGACCCCAGGGTCTCGACTGAAACTGGGGTTCAGTACAGTCGGAACTGGGGTTCAGTGCAGTTGAGAGTTTCTGTCTCCCTCCCGCTAGAGAAAGCCAGCTAGGCACTCAGCTGCCGGTCCTCTCTGCACATGTGTCTCCATACCTCAGCTTTTTGCAGCTCCTCTGAGTCTCCGTGTGCCCCTCTCTTTCCTTCTAGTTGTAGAATTTCCACTCAGCCAGCTTTCCTCTGGTTCTGGATGATGTGCGTTCCTCCTTTTAGCTGTAGTTTTGAAATGGTGTGAGGCAGCAGTTTAGGTGTTCACCTATGCCACCATCTTGCTTTCTCTTGACTTTTTTGTTATCCAAGTAATATATATACCAATCTTTCAGTAATGTAACTTTATTTGTTTATTTGAATCCTCATCTGGGGTATGTTTTAATTGATTTTTAGGGAGAAGAGGAGTGGGGGAGGAAGAGCAAAACATTGATGTGAGAGAGAAACATCAATTGGTTGGTTACCTCCTGTACAAGCCCTGAATAGGGATCGAACCTGCAATCTTTTGGTATATGGGATGATGCTCTAAGCAACTGAGCCACCTAGCCAGGTCCAGTAATATAACTTTTTATGATTATAAAAATTTCATGTTCATTGTAGAAAATTTTGAAAATATCAACATAAATTGATATTCCATCACCCCATAATATATACACCGTTTGCTTGTTTTTTCATATATTTTTATAGATTTCAGAGAGGAAGGAAGAGGGAGGGAGAGAGAGCAACATCAACGATAAGAAAGAATCATTGATCAGCTGCCTCCTGCATGTCTGCTACTAAGGATCGAGCCTCCAACCCAGGCAGTGACCTGACTGGGAATCATACTGTGACCTCCTGATTCATAAGTCAATGCTTAACCACTAAACCACGCTGGCCACGCTACATCTACTGTTTTTGAAGATGGTTTTGTTGTTGTTCAGTATTGGTGAATTTTTCTACTGTTAACATTAAACATTTAATCCAAATTGCTTAGTTAAAGCTTTCTTGACATTAAAAAAGATGATGTATGTGTACCTCTTTATATTTGTATTTTGGGCCTTTTAGAACTTTCCAACAATTTCCTTTCTGCTATTTATAAGTATCCTGCCAGGATAAATATAGAAAATTTGGAATCTAACCATTCTTAAGCAAAAGAAAATCTCAGGGTAAGTTAATAGTTACTGAGTGTGTGGTGTCACCTGGCAGCTTCACTGACAGTGGTTCCTATCCTTCAAGGCTGCCATCTTTTCAGAAGGCTTTTCATCCAAAGGCTTTCTTGTCCAAAGGCTTCTTTAACAGTTCTTGGGAGCCTCCACTGTTTCACCTACCTCTCCAGTATTGCTTCTACCCCCTCCTGATTCCATTTAAAGCCCATTGAATTTTCAGTGCTTCTGGAGCTGAGTGGAGAATTCCAGCCACCAGATGTCACCTCCTACAAAGACAGACCTTCTCTAACTACTGTGTATTTCACTTTACAGCCACTACAGGGACTACACAGATAAAGAGAAAGAAATGTGTCATCGAATGTTTGCTCCTTGTGTAAATGGCTCTACAGTAGGAGAAAAGTAAAGGTAATAAAAGGATTTTGTCTAGCAAATATAAAAATGTGGTTCTTGTCAACCCACCAGTGGATATTGGCTATCTAAAGCTGAGGATGAATGGGAGTAGCAAAATTCCTATTGAAGGTAGTGACACAAGTCTAGTGCAGAATGCACACACTGTGGGTCTTCTCAGAGAGAAGATCATGGAGAAGTTTGGAAAGTCCATCCAGAGCTTGTGGATAAATGTATAGGTTTGTGAAGCCTTAGACTTTAAAATGAAAACATTTTTTTTTCATATTTTAAGTTAATCTCTCCCTCACAGAAGCTTGGCACATGAAATGTAATAGTCATTAATGTGATGATTTATCTGAGTTTTGAAATGAACAGTAGTACTTTTTCTTATCTGTTTTTTCCTGAAGGCCTCCAACTTCACTTTACATCATTAAAAAAGACTACATTCAAATGTCAAGGGGTAGAAATGTGCAGTGACTAAAGTTTTGCTTGCTATTAAAATTAGAGATTTGAAGATTTTAGAACCAACAGGGAGCAGAAGCTCACATTTCTACCACAGCATATACCTTGTGATTTAGCAGGCACAGGGTTAAGGTTTCCCATGAGTACATGAGATAACCCTCTAGTCTGGTTTACTATTACTTAAGAAAATTAATGGAAACAAAATCACCTGCCTTAAACACCTGCTTAGCTGGGTAGATAACTCTGCTCTCGAGAGAGAGCGAAGTTAAACAAGGGATAACAAGAAAACAGCTGCCCAACGGGCTCTTGGTGATAAATCTCTCCTTTGTTGCTACCTACATCCCTCTACAAAAGAGGCTTGAGAGAAGAAGGCAGTGAAAAGGCCTATTCATCCCAGACTTTTTCACAGGTGATCTACAAACTGCTGCTGTCTGCCCTGTCAGAAACAACCTATCAGTATCAGAAATAAACGTTGCCTTCCTCACTGACCGTGACCCTGTGACCCTGGCCTTCAGGTCTTTCAGGGACATTGGAGTATTTGAACTGAGATGTGAGCCAGAGGATTTCTTTTATTTGGCTGCTGTTAATGTTCAGTACAAATGGAGGCTGGGTGGCTTTTTGCAAGACATTTTAGACTGTGACCTGGTATATCCTGCCGTTTAATGAATATCCAGTTCTTCTAGGGTCCATCCTAGAAACAGATCTTAGAAAACCCAGCAGAGCAGCAAGTTCCCTTTCCATCATCTTTACCTCTCAATTTTCTGTCTGTCAGATTTTTTTGGAGCCTAATGATTTTTTAGATGATATCCCATGTATTTCTAAAATCTTGAGTGTTTTATCACCAGCAGTGATTGGGGTCTAAGGTGGTTGGGATCTAAAGTGGTTATAACTGTCATATCCCTGTGCTGTTTAGTTGTAACATATTGTGGCTTTTGTGTCATTGGTATTCTTTCTACTCCACCTTTTCTTCTGTTGTACTTGCTGAGTTAGTCACTTAAAATGTCTAATCTTTAGATTCTTTTGAAAATACAATTTTAAAATTTGTTCATCTCAGATGTTAGGTATTCCAGACTTGTCTTCATCTTGTCTCCTAATATATTAGACAGTTACCTTGGTTGGGTGAGTGTTCTAGGCCTCTGACTGTAATAGACTGATTTCTTTTTTTTTTAGATCAAAGGCCATGTCTTTTTCATCTTTGTATTTTCTAGTACCTGGAACTATGCCTGGCACCTGATTAGCACTCAGTAAATGTTAGTTGGATCAAGTATAAAATAGCGGAAATGCTAGACCAGTCTCTTTGAAACCATACTCTCCAGGCTGGCTCTTGTATTGGCTGTCAGGACTGTTGTTTAGTACCAGTGACAGAAATCCATCTTTATCTTGCATCAGCTAAAAAAAAAGAATTACAGAAGGGATCCTAGGTAGCTCACTGAATCAAAGGAGGAGTTGGACAACTAATACTCAAGCAGGTACCTGCAGTTCTGAGGGCCTCAGGGTCTTGATCTCATCGCTGCTTTATTCTCTCCTATTATAAGGAGTACCCAGACATCCATTTGCACAGTCTTTCTATTTGAGAGGGCTTTCCTTATCCTACACCTTCCTCCTCTTCCTGTACCAACCATAGCCCCACTTAGAAAATACTAAGGCAGGACTCTGGCCTGGTTTTGGGTGTGTGGAGTCCCATGAGTGGCACCTCATCCTAGCAACACAGGTTAGGGGAGCAATGGTTGTTCGAAGAAGGTTGCTTCTCCCCAAAAGCAAGGGGATGAAGACAATGGGCAAAGGGTAAGGGGCCCATCAAAGGGTATTGAACTGTGGCATCCACTCACTTTTCTGCTGAGTTGTGCCCTTTAGCCTTGCTGTTACAGAGCAGTGGGTCATTTGCCAATTTGGTGAATTAGGAATCTCTTGCAGCTCCTGCTAAGAGCTCAACACTGGAAAGATCAAATACATCCATAGTTTTGCCACAACTTCTTTTTCCTGAGTTTGGATTTTCAGAGGGCATGGAAAAACAGAACTCTGCATGGAAGTGTTCCTGGGGATAATCTAAGAAATCAAGATGGCAGCCAATGTGTTCACTAATGTATATCAGAAAGACCTAAAGTTTTATAGGAAACACCCTACCTAATATTTGATAAGCTGCTTTGAAACTGCTTTTCCTGTGGTTTGCAATGCAGTATTCCTTTCATAAATGGACATTTTCTAACTACCTGCTTGGTTAAGATCTCACATATATCCATCCATAGTAGTGATTTTACCAGGGGCATTAAAGAGCTTTTGTAATAGATGCTGTCATAGTTGGAAACATTTGGAATAGTGTTCTAACTTTTTTCCTTTTTTAATTTAATTTTATTGTTGACAGTGTTACAGATGTCCTCCAATTTACCACCCACCCTACTTAAACCCTTCCTCCCATCATCCTGAATGAATGAAGAGGAGGATCCCACTGCAGGACCTCATTATTCCTTCCCCAAGTACCTCTTGAGAACTAGAGAACTAGTGGTTTTCATGAAGTTGTTATGTGGTACTGCTGGTCTGCAGGGATAGTGCTCTAATAGGAAGGACAGGACACATCAGTTGGATCACAGAGTGCTGTGAGGAGGAGCATCCTGACCAGAGAAAAGCTTTGCTGAGGTAGTCCTGAAGCTTCAAAAGGTAACATTGGATACAGGAAGTAGTAATGGGGGTGTAAATGGACAAGACAAGGAATCCAGTGCTGAAGTCAGTTGTGGACCAGGTATCGTCCTGGAATTTCAGGTTTTTTTTTTTTTTTTTTTTTTTAGTGTGGACTGTATTCTATAGGCATCAGAGGAGGGGTAAGATGTGATTGGAGCTGAGATGAACTGATAGGCTTATGTAAGAAGCGGCTGCCATGTTGGAAGCAAAATGGAAAGAAGACAAGAGTATGAGGCCTCCTATCTAGAATGGATGGGAGGATACTTTCAATCAAAATAATTCTAGTAGCAAATGAGAACTTAGTTGATAAATAATGACCATAGAGGGTGTACAAGGTGACCTGTGGGCAAAGGTGGAAGGAACTGAAGCTATTCTGGAGAAGAGAAGCTCTAAGTGGTGTGTGTTAGCTAATGGAAAGAAGTGGCTTGGAGTGGAGATTATGTTGTTTCCTAAATAGCAGAATTAGGAGTTAGAGATGATCACAGTGAACTAGGAGTGATAGAGAAATCTTCTGGAAGAGAAGGCAGAATTTGAGTGAGTTCACAAGACTGATTGGTAAGCTTGGCTTGACACAGGGAACTCACCCTCATGGTTTGTCATATTTTAATAGCATTGCTCACCATTTATTCATTTTATTTTCATGTGTTTTTATTAATATCAAAATATATATTAAACTTACTTTATATGCCAGGCATTCTTTTATATGTTTTATGTAGGTTGTTTTTTTGTTGTTGTTTTTTTTAAAATATATTTTATTGATTTTTCACAGAGAGGAAGGGAGAGGGATGAAAGCTAAAAACATCGATGAGAGACATCAATCAGCCGCCTCCTGCACGCCCCACACTGGGGATATGCCCGCCACCAAGGTACATGCCCTTGACCAGAATCGAACCTGGGACCTTTCAGTCCACAGCCCGACGCTCTATCCACTGAGCCACACCGGTTTCGGCAGGTTGTTTTTAATATAACATCTCCATAATATAGATACTATCTCCATTTTATAGATGATGAATTAGACATGAAGAAGCTAAGTAACTTGCCAAGGTCACAAAGCTAGTAAGCGATAGAGCCAGGGATTCCAACCTTGGCAGTCCGGCCCAGGGCCACCAAGTTGAGGAAACAATCAATACAAAAGGGTTCAATGGAAGAGACCAATTTTAACTTGTGCTTCTTTTGGGGATTCTTCCATATAGCTAAAGATTCTGTTTGTATTACCATTTCTTTCTCTCTTTTTTAAAATATATTTTATTGATTTTTTACAGAGAGGAAGGGAGAGGGATAGAAAGTCAGAAACATCTTTGAGAGAGAGACATTGATCAGCCGCCTCCTGCACGCCCCCTACTGGAGCTATGCCCGCAAACAAGGTACATGCCCCCGACCGGAATCTAACCTGGGACCTTTTAGTCCACAGGCTGACGCTCTATCCACTGAGCCAAACCGGTCTCGGCTGTATTACCATTTCTTGATTTTTATCAATTTTGGACACATGTCTATAGACTTCCTGCTATGATATAATACAGTACAATCTCTTTCCTCACTTTATAATTCTACTAGAGGTCTGATGCACGAAATTCGTGCAAGAGTGGGCCTTCCTTCCCCCGCCTGCCAGCACTGGCTTCCCTCTGGCACCCGAGACCTGGGCTTCATCCAGAAGAATATCTGGAATGATGTCTGATCTAATTAGCATATTATCCTTTTATTCTTATAGATTAGTACTTTTAGACCTTTATTAGATTATTGGATTAAATTATACTCATTGATATTTCTGATTTTGTAAGCTAAATACAGTATTTTTTATATTTCACTTTGTATAATGAGAATATTACTAACTGAAAAGCCAATGCTATGCTTTTTAAAAACTTTTTAAGCTTCATTTCTTTCTTCAATTTCTAATTGAATTTCTTTTCTTTTCCTTGACCTATTTGCATTTATTCTTTTAAAAACTCTGTATATAGTCTGCATCTTTCTTCTCAGAGAGCTCCTTGGAAATATCTATATTAGTGTAACAGTCTGCACAGATTTCCTATAGGCTGCCATTCTGGGACTTCTTTTATCTCCTGGGTCAAATCCACTGTTTCCTAAATAGCTTTTTTTGGTTTACTTCCTTGTTCTGATATTTTTAGTAATATTTAAAAATGAGATGTAAAGAGAAATTTTCCAACTCCTTATATGCCCAATTCACACATTAAGGATATAAAAATATATATATGCTAGAGGCCCAGTGCATGAATTCCTGCATGGGTGGGGTCTGGCCAGCCCATCCTGATTGGGGCTGATTGGGTCGTGCTGGCTGAGAGGAGGGACAGGTCTGGCTGGGGAAAGGGGAGCCACAGGCAGTTGGCCAGCTAGCCGCACCCCCTCATCAAACTCTTGGTTGAACTCCCAAACTGCCAGTTGAGGGGACAATTTGCATATTAGCATTTTATTACATAGGATACACACACACACACACACACACACACGTATATATACTAGAGGCGTGGTGCACAAAATTAGTGCACAGGTAGGGTTCCTGGCCACCAGGGCCTTTTGACTGCCAGCCGGGGCCTGCCTTCATTCTGCAATGTCCCCTGATGGTCAGTGCATGTCATAACAAGCAATCGAACTTCCGGATGGTCAAACTCCTGAGAGGACAATTTGCATATTAGCCTTTTTATCATATAGGGTGTCCTAACAGTTCTAGAGTCTGAGCATCATTCCATGTCTATAGTGCTTGATAAGGTTCATAAACCTGTTTAATCTCCCCAATATTCTTTTGAGGGAGAAATAATTACTTCATTTTAACAGATTGGGGGAAGAATAAAAAGCTCAGAGAATTAGACCCTTTTATTGTGGAGAGGTCTTTATGCATATGTGTAAATAACTGACCATTTTTATTAGGTTTAAAATGTAAATGCCAAATGATATCTGAAGCTTTAAATATATTCAGGTTCTTTCTTCAGTTTGAGTGTTACCCCTTGGGTGGCCAGTGGTTTTTATCTCTCTCTTAGATGTTTTGGAATTTACTCCTTCTTCTCTCCTTTCCAATTTAAGAGAAGCTGAAACTTTTGGACTATAAAATTAAGAGGATTGAGCCATATTGCTTGGCCAGCTTCAGGAAAAGAGTATCTTAACAGACTTTAAAAAAAAGTGTTTTCTGGGAAGTCAAAGCAGCTCTCAGGAGGCTTAGATAGAAATAAAGGCCAGGCTGCGAAGAGTACACTCCTACAGTTGAGATTCTGGGGTTTAGTCCTGGTTCAAAGAGTTGGCCCGAAGTAAGCACTGGAGCTGTAGGCCCCACAGAGGTTGGTGCCAATGCTAACTCTGGAGGTGTCCTCTGGGGTCAAGGGTTCCTATGTTCCAAAACAGCCTTCCTGTGTCTAGGCCTAACTGGTTAGTTGCTAGGAAACTACGGGAGCAGATTATCATCTCTCACAGTATGTGCCTAGATCTAGACAAATAGTCTGTTTGATCCCCTTCTCCTCAAAGAGATAAAGAAACTCTTAGATGGACTATTGAGTCTCTAAAGATACTTCATGCTTCCATTAAGACTCATTTGAGTTCTGAACAAGAAATAACTTAATTGTATCTTTAAATTTTTATATATTATTAATTCTGATTTTCTTTCACTACATCTTCACTTTTTTTTTCCTCCTTCTTCTCAAAATGGAGTTGTATTTTCTCAAGGGTAACTGGGCCAGGCAGGCATTCTCTTGTTGTCAGATGATGGCCGTGTCATTTTTCCAGGCAAACTTTTAGACACAGTCTCTTGATCTGGATATCTGTGAAATGCCTTTTCTCCCAGCTCAGGAGGTGTCATTGAAGTCATCCCTTTGTTGTGTGACTATAAATAACTGCACTTAGGTTGGCACTTTTTCATTATACCTCTTCCTGGGAAAGCATTTCCTCTGGTAGAGTTTCTTTGGCCCCTTTACCTCTCCCTGCATCCTCACTTGGTAGCTATAATGAGCTCCAAACCTGCTCCATACTAAGGTTTATGTCAGTGGATTCTTTGTTCTTTAGAGATGAGGTATCAGTGAGGACTACTTACTTAAATTTTAGGAGATAACTAAATTTCTTTTTCTACACTTCAAAATCAGTATTGAAGTGTCCTTTACCACTCATAAAAGGGTTAAAAGATGGAAAATTTGGCTTCCCAAAATTTAGCTCTTTAGCTGTGACGTTAGCCAAGTCATTTATCTCCTCTGGGCTTCCATGTCATCATCTGTAGGATGAAGTGATCAGAACTTTAAGGTTACAGTGCACTTTCTTAGATTCCATCAGATGTTCACTTAGTCTGTTTTTAATTTCTTGGTTCATAATTAGGTGCATAAACCCTGCTTCCAAGTATATGTAAGCCCAGACAAAGATTTAGGTGAATAGGGAACAGACAAATGGTAAATAAAGGAAGTGAGTCTAAGTAATGAGTAATGAACATCAAGTGAGTGTCTTAGTGCCTTGAGCCACAGGAGGGAGAAGAGAAGGAGTCTTCTGTCAGAGAAGTCACAAATCCAGGATGAAACTGAAATGAACTGCAATGACCCTAAGAGTTTCAAGAACATAGAGAAGGGTTTGCAAATCTGTTAGACAAAAGGAGAAAATAGCTGTAAGCAAAAATTGTCTCTAGCACAGAGGACAAGTATATGTTCACAAGGATGTGTTCTGCCCTGTTATTGAGACAGCATTTACAATCCTCATTGTCACAGTCCAAATAAAAAAGACTATGACAGATGCAGACCTTTGTTTTATAATTCTTTTTGACATCCTGATATGTTGTAAGGTTTGCACATTGGCAATCCACTAACGTAAACTTTAGTAGGAAGCAGGTTTGGAGCGCATTAGGGCTACCAAGTGAGGATGCATGGAGAGGTGGCTAGGGAAATAATTGGTTATAAGGGGAAATGACTGGAACCAGGAGACTAATACATCTAATAGATGAGGGCCTGAACACAGACGTGAGGTGAATGGAAAGAAGAGAAAAAAATTCAGGGACTATTTTAGATGGCAGAATCAAACAATTTGGTGTTGGGATGGGGAAAGAATCAAGAATGGTCCCCAGATGTCCAGATTTGATAGCTGAGTCAATGGAGGTATTTCCAACTGAAAGAAGTTTGGATTAAGGTATTTTTAGTTTGGGGCTTGAGCCTGAGGTACCTGCAGGACCATATAAGCAGAGGTGGCTAACAGATATGAGTCTGATGATCAAAGAAGAGGCTTATCTGGAAAGCATGTAGCAACCATTATATATACCACACAGTAACATCCAGGTATGTGAATGAAGTCACCCAGGAGGAAGATTAGAAGGAGGAAGACAGAAGGCCAAGGATAGAATCTGAGAACACCAATATGTAACTGAAAGAAGAGGTCAGGAGGGAGAAACCAAGATGGCAACATAGGTAAACACCTAAACTGCTGCCTTGCACAATTTCAAAACTACAATTAAAAGACAAAACAGACATTATCCAGAACCACAGAAAGGCTGGCTGAATGGAATTTCTACAACTAGAAGGAAAGAGAAAAGCACACTGAGACTCAGAAGCTACAGGAAGCAGAGGTACTGAGATGCACACGCGAAGAGGACTGGCAATTGAGTGTGTGACTGGCTTTCTCAAGTGGGAGGGAAACAAAAGCTCCCAACTGTGCTGAACTCCAGATCTGGGTGAGACTTTGGGGACCCAGACTCATAGGGGGTGAAATTGGACTGTCAGGAAAGAGAAAAGCACACTGAGACTCAGAGGAGCTGCGGAAGGCAGAGATACCAAGGTACGCACGGAGAGGGTGGGCAACTGAGTGTGTGTCTGGCTTTATCAAGCGTGAGGGAAACAACAGGTCCCAACTGCACTGAACTCCAGTTCCAGGTAAGACTCTGGGAACTCATATTCATTCAGAGAGAAACTGGACTGTCTGGCAACAGGCGGAACTTGAGGGTGGCTCTCTCTCAGAGGTGCTTGCAGCAATTACCATGGGACCTGAGACACAGGGGTCTATGAGGGCAGAACTGATGGGAAACCAATGCTGTCTCCTCTGCCCTCAGACTCCACCCTATCCACTCTGAGCACAGAGGCTTTTGCAAGTCCTGTCTCATAAGGGTGTCTCCAGTGCAAATGTTCTCCCAGCATAGATATAGCTGATCCTCACAACTGATTGGCCTGGAGGTCAATTCTTCCCAGTGATACCAACAACAATCAAGGCTTAACTACAACAAGACTGTGAACACAGCCCACAAGACGGTACATCAAGAGTGTTCACCTCTGGTAACTGGGGAGGCTGAGCCACTGGGCCATATAGAACACCTAGCACAAAGCCACTCTTACCAACTCAGGGAAGTAGCCAAAATGCAGAGACAAAGGAACAGGTCACAAATTAAAGAAATGGAGGAAGGCAAATGACTGGATATAGAGTTCAAAACCACAGTGAAATTTTTCAAGAATTTTCTAGAAAAGGCGGATAAATTTAGTGAGACTTTTGAAGATATGAAAAAGGACCGACTAGAAATTAAGCATACACTGACTGAAATAAAAAATATTATGCAGAGAGTGAAGCAAAGATGGTGGCATAGGTGAACACCTAAACTGCTGCTGTGCAAGATAATTTCAAAACTACAACTAAAAGAACAGACATCATCCAGAACCACAGGAAAGCTGGCTGAGTGGAAATTCTACAACTGGAAGGAAAGGGGCTCACAGTGACTCAGAAGAGCTGCAAAAAGCTGAGGTATGGAGATAACGTGTGGAGAGAGTGGGTGGCAGAGTGCTTAGCTGACTTCCTCTGGCAGGAGGGAGACGAAGACTCCTGACTGCACTGAACCCCATTTCCGGGCGAGACTCATATGTGGGGAGTCTGGACTGTCAAGAAAAGGGAGGAGTGCATGGAAATTTAGGGGAGCTGCAAAAGGGCAGAGGTCTGGGGGCACACACACCACTGTGCACAGAGAGGACAGACTGCTGATTGTGCCACTGGCTTTCTCTAGCAAGTGGGAGACAGAGCCTCCCAACTGCGCTGAACTAAAGGCAGAGGTCTGGAGGCACGCGCACACTCGCATGCACCCAGAGAGGGTTGCAGCAAATACCAAGAGACACGTGAGGCCGCGTAGGATGGGGCTGACTGGAAGCCAAGGCTGTCAGCTCCGCTCTGAGACTCCACCCCATCCAAGCTCAACAGAGAGACTTTTGCAGTTTTGCAAGTCTTGTATCATAAGGCTGACTCCAGCACAGAAGTTCTCCTGGTGTAGCAAAAATGCAAAGACAAAGTAATAGATCACAAAAGAAAGAAATGGAGGAAAACAAATGACTGAATATAGAGTTCAAAACCACGGTTATAAGGTTTTTCAAGAATTTCCTAGAAAAGATGGATAAATTTATTGAGACCAAAGAGGATATGAAAAAGGGCCAATTAGAAATTATACACTGACTGAAATAAAAAATATTATAGAGAGTCCTAACAGCAGACTAGAGGAATGCAAGAGTCAAGTCAAAGATTTGAAATAAAAAGAATCAGAAAATACTTGACGATAAAAGCAAAAAGAAAAAGGAATCCAAAAATGTGAAGATAATGTAAGGAGTCTCTGGGACAGCTTCAAGCATACCAACATCAGAATTATGGGGGTGCCAGAAGAAGTGAGAGAGCAAGATACTGAAAACCTACTTAAAGAAATAATGACTGAAAACTTCCCACATCTGGTAAAAGAAATAGACTTACAAGTCTAGAAAGCGCACAGAACCCTAAACAAAAGAAATCCAAAGGAGACCACACCAAGACACATCATCATTAAAATGCCGAGAGCAAAAGACAAAGAGAGAATATTAAAAGCAGCAAGAGAAAAACAGTTCATTACTACAAGGAAGCACCCATATGACTGTCAGCTGATTTCTCAACAGAAACGATGCAGGCCAGACGGGAGTGGCAAGAAATATTCAACGTGATGAATAGCAAGAACCTACAACCAAGAATACTCTATCCAGCAAAGTTATTCAGAATTGAAGGGCAGATAAAGAGCTTCACAGATAAAAAAAAGCTAAAGGAGTTCATCAACTCCAAACCAGTATTATATGAAATACTAAAAGGTACTCTTTTAGAAGAGGAAGAAGAAAAAGGTAAAAGATAAAAAATTATGAACAGCAAACACGTATCTATCAACAAGTGAATCTAAAAATTAAGTGAATTAAAAATTTGATCAGAATAAACTGGTGAATATAATAGAATCGGGAGCACAGAAAGGGAGTGGACTGATAATTTTCAGGGGGAAAGGGGTGAGGGGGTGCACAGGGAGAGACTGGACAAAAATCATACATCTATGGATGAGGTCAACGGGAGGGAGGTAAGGGTAGAGGGAAGGGTGGGAGCCGGGTGGAGAGGAGATATGGAGGGGAAAAAGAGAAACAAATTTAATAATCTGAATAATAAAGATTTAATTTAAAAAAAAGAGAGTTCATCAACACCAAACCAATATTATATGAAATGCTGAAAGGTATTCTTTAAGAAGAGGAAGAAGAAGAAAAAGATAAAGATAAAAATTATGAACAACAAATACATATCTACCAGCAAGTGAACCTAAAAATCAAGTGAATTAAAAATCTGATGAACAATATAAACTGGTGAATAGAATAGAATAGGGGCATAGAAAGGGGGTGGACTGACAATTCTCAGGGGAAAAAAGGTGAGGGGGGTGCAGGAAGAGACTGGACAAAAATTGTACACCTATGGATGAGGACAATGCGGGAGGAGGTAAGGGCAGAGGGAGAGGTGGGAGACAGGTGGAGGGGATCTATGAGGGGGAAAAAGAGGAACAAATATAATCTGAATAATAAATATTTATTTAAAAAATATACAGAGATACAACAGCAGACTAGAGGAATGTGAGAATCAAGTCAAAGATTTAAAATACTAAGAAGCAAAAAACACTCAACTGGAAAAGCAAAAAGAATCCAAAAATTGGAAGGTAGTGTAAGGAGCCTCTGGGACAACTTCAGGTGTACCAACATCAGAATTATAGGGGTGCCAGAAAAAGAGAGAGAGCAAGAAATTAACCTATTTGAAGAAATAATGACTGAAAACTTGCCCACCTGGTGAAAGAAATAGACTTACAAGTCCAGGAAGCAAACAGAACCCTAAACAAAAGGAATCCAAATAGGACCACACCAAGACACATTAAAATGCCAAGAGCAAAAGACAGAATATTAAAAGCAGCAAGAGAAAAACAGTTAATTACAAGGGAGCACCCATACCACTGTCAGCTGATTTCTCAACAGAAACTATGCAGGCCAGGTGACAGTGGCAAGAAATATTCAAAGGGATAAATAGCAGAAACCTACAACCAAGATTACCCAACAAAGCTATCATTCAGAATTGAAGGTCAGATAAAGAGCTTCACAGATAAGAAAAAACTAAAGGAGTTCATCAACACCAAACCAGTATTATATGAAAGGTTGAAAGGTACTCTTTAAGAAGAGGAAGAAGAAGAAAAAGGTAAAGATAAAAATTATGAACAACAAATAGATACCGATCAACAAGTGAATCTAAAAGTCAAGTGAATTAAAAATCTGATGAACAGAATAAACTGGTGAATATAAAAGAATCAGGGGCATAGAAAGGAAGTGGACAATTCTTGGAGAAAGGGGTGAGAGGGTGCAGGAAGAGACTGGACAAAAATCATACACCTATCGATGAGAACTGTGGGGGAGGTAAGGGCAAAGGGTGGGGTGGGAACTGGGTGGAGGGGAGCTATGAGTGGAAAAAGAGGAACAATTGTAATAATCTGAACAATAAAGATTTATTAAATTTAAAAAAGTCAGAAACCAAGAGAATGAGCCACCATGAAAACCAAAGTAGAATAGGGAGTTTAATTGGGAGTCCTTGGTGGGTTTCAGGGATCCATGAATCCCTGAATTATATGTATATATAGATTCCATAGCTACCATCAACTTCCCAAGTGGGGTCTCTGACACCAAAAAGGGTAAAGAACCTGTAGAGAGCTGACTTTAAAATCCAGCAGCACCAAGGATTTGAAAGATAAGTACTGAATAGTCACCATGGAAATTGCCATTGTGCAGCTAATGGTGACCTGTGGCAACAGTGGAGAGGTGGGAACAAAGATAAGACTGTCCTGAATGAGTAGTGAGCAAGAAGTGAGAAAGTAAGGAATTCCAAGGCAGTGCTGCTGGAATCAGCCTCATCAGATTATCCTGGAGGGCTGGTTAGAACACAACTTTCAGGGTTTCTTCAGATTCAACAGGTTGGGTGGGGGAGTCCAATAGTTTGTATTTATAATAAACTCTCAGGGGATACAGACATAGCTAGTCTGTAGAGCACAATAATGTAGGCTTCTTTATCAAGATGTTTTCATGAGAGGAGGGGAGGCATAGTTGGATGTAACTGGAAGCATCTATATACTAACCTAAGTGACCAACCGACCATAGCTATAATGCACACTGACCACTAGGGGTCAGATGCTCAACACAGGAGCTGCTTAGCTGTGGTGACTTGGCAACTGCGGTTCTCAGGTGATACACTCAAGACCAGAGAGGAGGGAGCCCGATTCTGGGGTGCATCACCTGAGAACCGCCCTCTTACAATCCAGAACCCCTTGGGGGATGTTGGAAAGTCAGTTTTGGCCCTATCTCCACAGGCCAGGATGAGGGACCCCACCGGTGCATAAATCTGTGCACCAGGCCTCTAATATTAAATGATGTGAACCTAGTTTTGGAATAAGGGTGGCCAATGGGTGGTACTTTTGACCCCTCTTTGATCATATACATATCCTGCTGCCTTGACTATGGCACTGTGGCAACTAACAATCATAAGCTGAGAGTTGTCACCAGAGGAAGTGCAATAAGGCTGTGCTGTGAATCCTTCCCACCCCTAGTTGGGGTAGAGGTCTGGAGTGCTCTCTTGTTCACTTTCAGCCTGGAAAAAGTGATTTCAGAGGACCACTCAGAGACCTTGATGTGTGTTTCTAGCAGGTAGGGAACACCACCCAGTGACTCCTGACTCATGTCGACAGTGAGAAGAAGTAGAGATATGTAGCCAAGGGAGAGACAGGTTGCAGGGAGGCTGAGTCAGTGTGGAGCAGGCCAGGAGTGGGCCAGGCCCTAGCTGGAGAGCAGCAGGTAAAGGGAGAGACTCACAAGAGTCAACTTTGAACAGTGGCCTTGCAGGAGCAGAAGGGACAGCATGGAGGATCAGACCAGCTAGAGGACACAGCCAACTAGTGGGGTGCCCAGAACACTACATCATAGAATTCAAATGGCCTGGGGCTCTTTTTAGAATTCTTCCTCAGTTGAATTATGTGAGATACTCAGACTAAGTTCTTCCCGTTGAATACTGTGTTTTAAGAAAGGGAACCAATTAAATGCTTTGGGGAGAATCTTTGAATCTTTGCCTTTATGTACAATGTTTGTGCATTTTTTGGGATTTGGAAAAGGGATCCATAGCTTTCATTCGTTTTTTGAAAGAGGTCTATGACTGTAAAAGGTTAAGACCCATTGTTCCTGGAACAGGTCTGAGACTTCACTCTGGTTCATTGTAGGACTGGAGGAAAGTGCTGTAGGATGGGACTGTGAGACAGGGCAGGGCTGGTACACGACACCGTGGGAACTCTGCTTACCCTGCCCTGATTCTCAGTTCTTTGTCCTTGGATTTCCAGCATAAACATCCTGGGCACTGCTCCCTCTGGCTCATGGTTCCAGGATTACATCACTTCTCTGTCTTCTCTGTTACATTTTCACACTCTTCTTTGATTACTGCTCATTATTGTGGACACTGATCATATCGTTGGTTGAGTTTCTATTTCACATTGTGCCTTTTCCCTAGGCCTGGTTTTGCTCTCATTGGAAGCAGCTTGTTTAGTATTCATATATTCAGCTGGCATCTGCCCTGTTAGACCTTTGTCTGTATTCCCTGCCTAAGTCTGACTGCTTTTGTCTTTGTAGGTCTCAGGGCTTATCTTCCCTTGAGCCATGGATATGTGACAGCTTTTTTTCTCTGACTTTGCACTTCAATGTGTTAAGTTTATAAAACTTTCAAAACTAAGCGTAAACTTTTCTATTTTGACACATTTTCATTTATGTTAATGTGTTACTTTTTATCAGTTTCAACTTGAAAATTCAACTAACTGGACCTCATAAAATTTCACTATCTGATCTTGGAGGTTATCTCTGCCCATCTGCCTTCCCGGAACATGTTCAAGCTGAATGAATATTGATTACAGGGTTTATTTCTAAAGTCATTTCATGGGACACAGACTAGATTGAAACAGTTTGGTTTTTTGGTCTCACTCGGCTAGTAAACTTTTTAATATGGGCTTTTTTAAACCTATTTAAAGGTAAAAAAAACTAGCGTGACAATCTGCCCTTGTAACTCTTTATCCCAGCTTTGATAATTACCAGCATTCTGCTCTGTTTCTCTACCCTTCCCTGTAACTTTCTGTCATATTTAAATTAAAACTGTAAAATTGCTACATTGCAAAAATTTTTTAAACTTAAAATACACCCTAGCTGGTTTGGCTCATTAGATATTGGCCTACAGAGTGAAGGGTCCTGGGTTCGATTCTGGTTAAGGGTGGATGCCTGGGTTGCAGGCTTGATCCCCAGTGGGGGGCATGCAGGGGCAGCTGATCAATGATTCTCTCTCATCATTGATGTTTTTCTATCTCTTTCTCCCTCTCCCTTCCTCTCTGAAATCAAATAATATTTTAAAAAACACACACAACTTAAAATACTACACACTTATAGTTTAAACAAGGTAAAAGTAAACACCCTAGTATACCCAAGCCCACTTTCCAAGGTAACCACTATTGATGTTTCATATGTGTCTTTCCTGCAAGGATGTTTTGTTGTTGTTTTCTGGTGAAATTTGAGAATGTAGGTGTATATGTAATCTTCTCCATAAATAACATTATAATTTTGTTGTGTAATATGTTCTCTAATGCATTTGGGGTATTTTCCAAGTCATTACACAGAAATTACTTTACTTAAAAAAACATCGATTGAGTAGCAGTCCATCCTAGAAGAGCATCATAATACATATATTTAACAAGGATAAATAGATAAGAGGTAACTACCACCACTATATTACTGAGTTTTCTTTGATATTTATTTAAATGTATCACTGAGTGGTGATATGTATATCTTCAACTGAACTAGGTATTGCTAAATTGACCTCTCAAATGACTATACTGATTTATGTCTCTCTTGTTGGTGTCAGAGATCTCTTTCCATGCTTGGTCATCATTATACTTAGACTTTTTAGAATTTGCCTGTTTGGTACATATGAAATGGCATCTTATTAGAATTAGCATGTTCCTGATCAGTCATCTTTTCACACCCAGAGTCAGCATATAAATTGCCTGTTTGTATCTCTATAACCAAACACCTTTCTGAATGTTCTAGTTTTTTCATAAGTAGGTCAGGTTGCTTCGTGGATATTCTAGACACATGGTCATCATATGCAAATAATGGTAAATATATCTTCTCTTTTCTACCACTTAACATCTCTTCATGTATTCAGAGGTCATCTAATCATGTGGGCTAGTGCTCCTAGACAGTGTTAAATAGTGGTGATGACTGAGCCACCTGCACCTTTCATGACTGTAATGGAACTGCCACTGTTAAGCATGATGCTGACTTTTGGTTGAGATATATTCTTTTTATCAAATTAAGGAAATGTTTTTTTTATTAAACACTTTTATCAAGAATGATTGTTATTAGATGCCTTTATATCACCTAGGTAAGCTTTTTTTAACCATTGGCCCATTATTATGGTTTATAATCTTGAATCTTTGATGTAGCAGGAATAGAAATACTGTGCATCTTTAATTGGTTGCTTTAGGAGAGCAGCATAGTTCCTCTTACACAAAAGAACAGTTCCTTTCCTAAGGAAATACATTGATAGCACATTTTGTAATGAACTGAGTAGGAGAATTTGAAGCAAAAGAGAACTAAATTTCTTCTTCAGCATAGATTAACAGGCATTTCCTTTTGTTTTCCTCAGGCTGCTTGATGCCTGAGAGGGAAGAGTTTGGGGGGACTTTGGACTTGGGATGAGAGCAAAGGAGAAAAGCTCAGGAGCTCCATGAAGAGGGGCAGAGGAACAAGAGCTCAAGGATCATCTAATGGGAGGGAGCCCCAGCTGTTGGCATTTCTCCTTCTTAACTGACAATAATGTCTTTTGTTTCCTCTTACTACTTTTATAGTTTCATTTTTTATGTTTAGATTTTTAAGCTATCATCAATTTACATTCTTAATTTGAACTAGGGATCTAACTTTTATTCAGATGTCTAAATAGTTATACTAAAACCTTCTGTTTATTGACTTAAATTAATATAATACCCTGAACAAAGGAGTTAAAAAGTAAATTAATTCATCCTTCATTTTAATAATACAATGAGTAGTGCATATTTTTACAATAAAAGGTTGGCATGAGTAGTGGAATAATTGGATTTCATTAGTAATAGTATGATTTTTCCACACCGGTGTTCTAATAGGTCTTCCTTGCCTTTTACTGACTCTGTGGCTTGAGTTCTCTCTTGGTTCACCAGTAGATTCTGGGCCTGAACACTGCATGTCTTATTGGAACTCAAACTGGACAATAATTTCAGGGGTCAGAGGGAATATCAAATTGGCCCCAAAGCTGGACATTTCTCAGTATGACTGAATCAGAGATCATCATGAGATCACTGCCAGCAAATTGTTTAAAATATCCTTGAGGTAGGATAGGAAGGTGTTTTTGACATTTTTGCCCTCATGCACGCTGCATGGTTTGCCTTCATCCCCTCCTCTTCTGGGTGCCCAGCAGAGGACTTCAGTGCTTCCCACTTCAGTGGCGTGGTGGCCCTCATTCTAGTCAGGTTTATGAATGGACTATCTGCTGGGATCCCCAAGTGGCCTCTCTAAAATACTTGGAATTATGTGGCAGCTTGGATTTGTAGACAAATAAATGAAAACTGAGGTGCCAGCTTCTGAAAGCCTGGATGAGGAAGCTGGCACAACATCATGACTTAGTGTATTGGGCAGAGCACTCTGTGAACCTGCCAGGTTAAAGGGGCTGCTTTTGTTGCTGCTCTCCTTATGCCCCTGCAATCTCTTTCTCACAAAGCAGCCAGAAAAATCTTGTTTTAAAAAGTCATTTCTCTGTTCAGAACCTCCAGTGGCTTCCATTACATTCTGAGTAAAAACTAAGGTCCTTCTTGATGCCTCTGTGGCCCTGTATGACTTGACCCCTTGCTGTCGCTCCAGTGTCATTTCCTCCACACTGGCTTTCTGAATGTTTCTCACACATGCTGGTCTGTGTTCCTGTTTCTTGGCCTTTGCCTCAATATCGCTACAGCCTGGGAAGCCCTTCTGGTTATTCACAGAGCTCAATCTACTCAAAGAGTCTCCTCAGAGAGGTCTCTCCAGTTACTTTTTGTGAAACAGAAGCCTATATCATTATCTGTCCCCATAGCGTACTTATTTTTCTTCATTGCACTTTTTTTTATTATTCATCTCTTTATCCCACTAAGAAGAGTTCACAAGGGTGGTGACTTTCAGATTTGTAAGTTGAATTTCACTGGTACCGTATTTTTCTATAATTTGTTATAAAGGCGAGCTAATAAAGGCTTAATCAGCAAAGTGCCATAGTATTTATAGGCAAGAAAACACTCTTCACACTAGATTTAAATGAGAAGCATGATAGACAACTTGAGGAGGAAGCATTGATCTCCCCCTTCTGCTCTGCACTGTGCCCACCGGCTACTGCTGCTCAAGGGGTAGGGAGAGGGGAGTGTCACATTCCTCTCCTTATCTTAGAAACTGTTATTCTGTAAGAAGAGGGTGAAGGAAGTGTTCTAACTTAGACACACACATACACCCCTGCCCCTAGCCTCCAGGATGGCCCAGACAGCTGATCACAGCAGTACACCAGTGCTGGGAGGGCTCATCCAGCCAGAACCCTTTATGTACCAGTATTTTTCATGGCTTGAGGGCCATCTTTGGGCTCCACAGATTGAGGAGGAGTGATGGTGGCCAGTCAATAAGTGTAGAACTATCAACAGGCCATTATAATAGCTTTCATTATGTACCCTCCTTGTAACAGCTCAGTGAAGTACATGTCATGCACATTTTATAGATGAGGAAACAAAGGGTGTGTGACTCACCCAGGATCACAGGACGGGAAATAGTGGGGCCTAGGAAACCCAGATCATCTTGTTCTAGGTAAACTACCACAGTGTCTCTCTGCCATCAACATGTGTGTGTTATCTGTCCATGTTGTAAGATGCCAGTATGGTGCTCATGAAAGGTTTGTCTGGGCATCTCATCTGGTTACATCCTGAGTGGCTTGTGCTGCCCCAGTGTTTGTTATAGGTGTTTGAGTAGTTCATTGAAGAGCAGTTGTATATATGTTTGGATCTTTGGGGGTGTTTTTATATCTTTACAGAGAGGAAGGGAGAGTTAGAAACATCGATGAGAGAGAGACATGGATCAGCCACCTCCTGCACGCCCCCTACTGGAAATGTGCCCGCAACCAGAATACATGCCCTTGACTGGAATTGAACCTGGGACCTTTCCGTCCGCAGGCCGACGCTCTATCCACTGAGCCAAGCTGGTTTTGGCTTGTTTTTATATCTTTAAATGGTGAAGGAAGTCACTTTTTGTGGAACTGTTGAGAAAGATTAGCGAATAAAGCTTTATTGCATTCAGAAATTAGTCTCGTATTTCAGGGCCTCATCTTAAAAATGAGTAAGTTGAATTGGACGATTGTAGGATCTTTCTGTTCTGACTTTCTACAACTGTGCCCTGTGTTCTTGATTTGAAGTTTCAAATTCATCATATGAATTAGTAACAATTTTCTAGAACCCATCCAGAAGGAGCTGTCCAGTAATGGTACCAGTTCCCCGATTTCTACCTGGTGTCATCACTACAGACCCAGGCCCAGCTTTGGCTCCCTCTAACTCAGTGGTTCTCAACCTTTTTAATGCCGCAACCCTTTAACATGGTTCCTCATGTTGTGACCCCCCCAACCATAAAATTATTTTTGTTGTTACTTCGTAACTAATTTTGCTACTGTTATGAATTATAATGTAAATATCTGTGTTTTCCGATGATCTTGTCACGACCAATAGGTTGACAACCGCTGCTGTAGAGCCTAAGACCATTGGAAAACATAGATATTTACATTACATAAAGGGTCACGGCATTAGAAAGGTTGAGAACCACTGCTCTAACTCATGGTTGTGACCTCTGGCAGCACCTTCAGATTGCAGTGGCTCAGCTTTAGGATGACTGAGTTCCATGGTGTTTCTAATTGCTATGTTTGATTTCTAGATTCTTCAACTAACTACAAGCAAGAAAAATGAGGCTGCTGGAGTTCTCCATTGGTTTTGGGGTGAGGAGATCTGTTTTGGACAGAAAGAACTCCCCAAGGCATACTTTGTCACAGTAGCCTGCTTGGAAGAGAGGCTGGAATTCCACAGCCCTGGGCACTGCCTCATCTCTGAAGCCAGTGAACTGAGTTTTCATAGATGCTGTTTTCTGTTTCACATTTTCATACACAGTACATAGTAGAGAAAGTGTCACTACTGACAAGTAGAAAATGCTGTTTTTTTAAGGCAGTTTCTTGGTTATTTTTGTTGTTTAATGTGTGTGTGTGTGTGTGTGTTTTGACTTTTTTTAAGGAATTAGTTCTTGGCTTTTCTCCCAGTCCCAACCCCTCTTCCAGCTGCTAATGTCCCTGGGTAAATACAAATAGAGATTGCTGTGTGTATTTTATAGTGTTCTCTGTTTTGAAGAGGGAGAATTATGTTACAAATGTTTTTGTTGTAAATAAATAAAACACTTCCTTGTCCTTGCAAAATCCAGTATAAATTTAATTGTGTGAATTCAACTAAACTTGTGAAGTCAGTATGTGGGGTAAGGGGCAGCCATTCATTAAGACCAGTTGGATCAGCAAGAAGGATTCTAAAGCCAGAGCTATTCTATTAACCTAATAAAATCCTTGTGCATTTGGATAGGGGTTCCCTTGAAACCAGCTCCTTTCTGTAGGGAGCTGTTTCAAGACAGTTAATTGGGAAACCTTGGAGCCAGTCAGTCCTACTGCACTTGTACACCCCAGAGCTACCTAGACACCTCTCAGGGCTGGGGCTGACTCCCTGGCAGGGCAACTTGGTGCTTCCTTGGCTGGCTGTCAATTGGCTCTGCTTCCACCCCTGCCATTCACCCCACAGTTGTGTGTTCTCATCCGCAGGTAAACTGCCTAGTCTTTCCCACAACCCCCACACTGCTTCAGATCCTTTTATTAGCCCTATGTCCTCCCTCTTTACCCTCCTAACCCTTCTCTTCCCTTCCTGGCCAACCTTCTTCAAGCTGTTGTCTACACTGGCTTTCACCACTTACTGCCAGTTATTCCCTAACCCACTGCCTTTGCATCATCTCACCCAACCCCCTAGGCAGTTTAGTCCAGTGGACATTTCTCTGAATTTACTCTAATCCCTGAATTTCTAACCTCCCATACTCTTGGCTTTTCTCCTACCTCTTGGGTCACCCTTTGGTTTTACGCTTTTCATTGCCACCCCTCCAGTCTCTCACCCTTCAAAAAAAAAAAACCACTTCAGAGCATTTCATTTCATATGTATTTTAGGCCATCAGTGGCTGAGGTTTAGACAAGTGATCCAACTAGACCTTGGGCTTTTCTGGAAGGTTGGGCATATTCCCTGACTGGAGAGGCACCTGGTCTGTGCCCCTACCTTTTAGTGCCTCACTTTCTAACAGAATTTACTTAGAGAACCGAAACCAAGTTCTTTTAGAGCAGGCTTGGCCTTGCCTCTCTGCCTGGGGAAGGAGGGTGAGAGTGGTACTGCCCAGGACCAGGGTAAAAAAAGGCTTGCTCAAGAGACACCTGCCCTTTCTGGGTGTTTCCTTCAACCTGGGTTGCGGGAATGATAGCCTCAGAAGAATGGTTTATTGTAGAAGCTGTAAGAACCTTGCTGATGGTTCCCAGCTGCATACCTCCAGACTTCATGACCACGGCTTGGGTCCACCCAATGTGAGAAGTCCCTTAGTCCCTCCCAATTCAGGACAGTCCAAATCAGAGCCATCTCCTTATCCCACACTCCATCCAGTCAGCTCTTCCAGCCCTATCCAGCAACCAGCAAGGTTGTTCACCCAACGGCTGTCTGTCTCTTTCCTATTTAGGCTCTGATATGGCCATACAGCTATATCAGCCTAAGAGTTAACCCTGCCATCCTGTGTGCCTATCTGGTGTCTTAACTTGTTAGCCTTCACTGACCTCCTCTGCCTCAATTCTTGCCACTTGATTCATTTCCTATCCTTGCCTCCACCAGCCGTGGGGCTGACCCATCACTGCCCATCCTCTGTTCGGCTCCTTTCCAGGCTTTATCTTGGAGACAAGTTGCTGCTAGGACTTTAGCAGAGGAATGTCATGAAATTGGTGTTTCTGGAGGTTTACTCTGGGCTAAAAGCTTTGGGGAAGGCAGTTGAAAGTGATAAAAATTTAAGAATATACACTCTTCAACCCAGCAATCCACTTGCAGGACTGTGTCCTTCAAAACCATTCCATTTGTGAGCTAAAAGCATTGCACAGAGTAAATGACAGGGCAAAATTGGAAACAACTATAAGTCCTTCAGAGGGCAGGGTGAGAAACAGCATAGCACAGCTGCCCTAGGGATACTTGGTGGATTTAAAGACTAAGATAGAACCTAGAGAATAATACACGGAATCTGAATATATTGATGTGTATAAATAGAGAAAGGACTGAAAGAATGGGCTCCAAACTTAACAGTGGTCACTCTGGCCAGAGCAGCATGGGAGATAAAAGAGGCTTCCATGTTTTGTTCTAAAGACTTCTGTATGATGTTATTGGTGCAATTTAAAACTTAGAAGGAAAGGTAACTGGCTGTAGTATAAACCATAGAAGATGAATTGGAAGAGCAAGACAGGGCTATGCCTGCAGGAATGTGGTAGGCAGCATGGATGAAGAGAACTTGGAGGGAGGACTATCTGGCTACTCCTTACCCACCACATGTGTGTATCTCAGTGACAGGGTCTTCTGCTTCTGCGAGGGGACATGTGGCCCCTGAAGAACAAGGAAACCAGCTTGTTTGTTGAGCTCCAAAAAAGAGATCAGGTGGCAGGATGTGGCAACGAAGATGGTTTTCAGGTGGCACTCATCTAGCCACATCACACAGTTTGTTCTCAGTAAACCATTTTGCACCCTACATGGGTTTTGGGGTTTATTCCCCCTCTTAACCTCCTTTATCCCCCCTGCTGCTCTTGCCAGAAGTGGCCACTGTTAAGTTTGGAGCCCATTCTCCCAGTCCTTTATTTACAAACATCAGTGTATTCAGATTCTGCATATTATTCTCCAGGTTCCATCTTGGACTTTAAAAGTCACCAAGTGTGCCCAGGACAGCTGTACCACAGAGAATAGAGTCAATTACTCCCCTCAGTCATGGCACATTACCATGCCAACGTGTGCAAGACCCTTATATTTTACTTACTTAACTAGAGGCCCAGTGCATGGATTTATGCACTGGTGGGGTCCCTCAGCATGACCTGTGGAGATAGGGCCAAAACTGGCAGTCCAAAACTGCCTGCCGCTCCTGCCTGCTGCTCCTCACTCATCCCGGTCCCCCACAATGCCTGCTGCGGGCTTGTGCCCAGTCAGTCCCACTGTGGGAACACACCACCAGGGGATAGCTCCTGCGTTGAGCATCTGCCCCTGGTGGTCAGTGTGCATTATAATGACCGATGGACAGGCCTCTTGGTCAGTCACTTAGATTCTTATATATATGGATTCTCTTGTATCCCCATATTCTCTCTCATAGGCAACCATGTTAATTGTGTTTTATGTATGTCTTTGTCTTGGATGCATTTTTACAAAATGTGTGTCAGGATGTGTTCTGAAGCCAGCCTCCCTGTGGCATCTTGGGCAGTGTGGTATCAGGGTGATGTCAGCTGCCATCTGTGGGGTCATCCGGGGCCCTCACAGCTTTGCTTCAGTTCACTCTTCCGACAACTCAGTGAGGTAAGTGGCAGCACCCACACTTACCAAGGAAGGAAAAAGCTGGCTTAGAGGGGTTAAGAAACTGACACAAAGTGAGCCGGGTATCCTTGTCAGAGCTGGACTGATTTGTATGGGGCCTCTAGCTCTCCCAAGAGTTTCATCATCCTTACCACAGAGCCCAGTGCTCAGCCCCTCCTCTGGGAGCCTTGTTTTTCTTACTTCAACCCTCTCTTCCCTGGAATCTAACAGCATCAACTGACAACTGACTATCTCATTTGATAGAAGGTGGTTGGGTACAGGGGAGGAAGGATTGCCCCAAGTCATGCAGCTAGAGCTGAGTCAGGATCCGGTTAGAACTAGAACATGGCCCTGTTCACTAAGTGGCCAATGGCCTCTCCCCTGTCTTCTACACCTAAGGCCAGTCACTGTGTTTGGAGAGAGGATTTGAACTTTTCCCTCCCTACAAAGGTCAGAAGGCCCTGACTGACTTTTTCTGAGCAAACTGAGCAACAGGTGGCGACATAACCCACTTTTTGCTTTCTGGGCGAGCCAGGTGGCCCCAGAGAAACTATGGCTCACCTGTGCCAGGGCAAGTGACCTGGCTTGTGGGCTCTTTCTGCCCAGTTGCTCAACATGCTCACTCAGTAAAGACTGATCTGCGCTGGGTCTTGAGACTCAGCTCCAAGAGTCAGGCCCTTAGACTCAAAGGGTAGGAATAGGCAGCAAGTGTAGTAGGTCATAAGCACAAAGCTGGGAGGGGCCCAAAGGCTTTGCAGGGAGGTGACTAGAGCAGGGTTGTGACATTGGAGCCTGCAGGATCTACTCCAGGTTTACAGAGCAGAGGGAGCAGAGGCCTGAAGCACAACCCTGCCTGTGCATTTCGGAAAATGATGTGTTTTTTTTCATGTGGTGGGTACGTGGGCAGATAGAACCAGATTCCAGAAGGCTGTGTGTGCCAGGCTAGGACTCAGATCCTGAGGTCAGCCTTGGGGCAGCCTAAAGACTCTTTTTCCCTGGGTAAGAACAGTCTTGGAGACTCCTGTTCTCTCAGGCTCAAGAGCCGGCTGGCTGCACCTGGCCTTTGGCTCTTTGTCTTTCCTGCTCATGTTAAGAAGCTTACCTTGACCTCCCTCATTGCTTTGGTCAACTTAGTCGTAATAGTGACACAATAATGGTGAGCAGTCAGACTTAATCTAAAGCATAGGTTAAGCAAAACACCTGTGCCTGCACACATGCTTTTAACCTAGAAGGCAAACATTCTAGAAGGAGACAGAAATGTCAGCAGATAGCAATACAATCCTCCTATATAATAAAAGCTTAATATGCAAAGCATCTCCTCCACCGGGAGTTCAGGAGTTCAACCGCTTGTTATGACATGTGCTGACCACCAGGGGACAACATGAAACATGGTGGGCGCTGGTGACACAGCACTGACAGCAGGTGGCAGTGGAGGTGCTGCCGGCCCCAATGGGCCCTGATGAGAGCAGGACTGTGCAGGATGGTGGAGCAGGTGAGCAGATGGTGCCCCAGTGGGTGTAAGTGGGGCCTGATTGCCCCACTGATCACCCTGCAGATGGTGACCAGCTTAGGGAGCCAAGTGGGGGCCCAATCTCCCTGCTAATTATCCCGCAGATGGTGACAGCAGTGGCAGCAGGGGGTGAAGCCTCCACCCAGGGATCTGATGATTCAGGCAGAGGGCGGACACATGGGGGTCTGGGGACCCAGATGCTGCCCAAGGCCCAGAGGTCAGCTGGGACTTACCTTCAATGCCAGACACTCACACTTCTATTGCCAGCCAGGTCTTAGGACTGTGCCAGTGCAAGAATTTCATGCATCAGGCCTCTAGTATGATGTAAATATTATAATAAGCCAAGACATGTTTTCTTTTTTAAAATATATATTTTATTAATTTTTTTACAGAGGAAGGGAGAAAGATAGTTAGAAACATCGATGAGAGAGAAACATCCATCAGCTGCCTCCTGCACACCCCCTACTGGGCATATGCCTGAAACCAAGGTATATGCCCTTCACTGAAATCGAACCCGGGACTCTTGAGTCCGCAGGCCGGCACTCTATCCACTGAGTCAAACCAGCTAGGGCAAGACATGTTTTCTTTTTTATGAAGGTGATTGTCTTCAGTCATAATCCTTCAAACTAAAAATGCAGATGGGGAAGATGAGTCAAATCTTCATTTTCCCTCATCCTGCTCCTTTTTCCCAGCTCCCTCCTGCTGAGCTCACCCTCATCCCTCAGATCAAAGTAGAAAGGCCCTTCTGGGGAGGAGAAACGTTCATACCCAGAAAACACACCATCCAAAAAAGAAAGGACTTGGGGGTGGCTTTGTAGCTGCTCTTTGAGAAATCCTAGGAAACAGGAACAGCATCAGGAGACAGACTCCAGACAAAAGGCTGTTTTGGCAAAGAGGGCACATGGCTCAGAAAGAGCCCCAACCGTACTCCTGCCAAGAGATTGGGCATCCACTTGTTGATGGGTGTCGATGCATGCTGGCTGAACCTGAATCCACATTCCTGACGCAAAATCTCACGTTGGTTTCTCAGAACCTTTTGCAGTAAATTGTGAGATGGATATGCTGGGGTCATCTGTTCTTGAAGAATAGGCTTGCCAAACTCATTTGTGTTGGGTTGGGTTTGTATTGAAAGGACTTCAATGTAGCGCATGAGACCCCCACACATACAGTGTACCTCAGTACCCTCCATCTACGGGAAAATGAGAGCCACTTTCCTCAAGCTGCAGTCCTCCCTCCTCCCACTGAGCCTCATGCCATCAGTCACCACAGCTGAGAATTTTGCCTCCTTAATGGCCCTTGTGTCACACTCCTGCCTCAACTCTTGACTCTCTTCTCTGCGTGGATCAGACGCTAAGGACTTCTCACCGTGATCACTGCCACACCTTCCCAGCCACCCTCCCCAGCCCGGTCTGGGCTCCATCAGCCTTCCCCCAACAACTAGCCCCGTCCTAGCCTGACTTCCGTAGCTACCAGCAGTCCTTGAGATAAAGTTCAAACTCCCTAATTTAGCACAGAAGGCCTGGCCCTGCTCCAGCCACTCTCCGCCAGGCTCCCTTCCTTCCAGCCGCAGCAGCCACCTATGGTTCCTAAATGTTCACACCACTCCACACTTCTGGCCGCCTCAGGTGCTGTTCTCAGGCTGCATTTCCACTTCTCTTCCAAGCTTAGCTTAAGACAGGATCCTGAGGAAGCCCCCCAGGTTCACAAGCTTACAGTGTGGCAAGACTGGGAGTCAAGACACAGTGTCACCCCCTGGCCAGTGTGGCTCAGTTGTTTGAGCATCGTCCCAGGCACTGAAAGGTAGCTGGTTCAATTCCCGGTGAGGCAACTAATCAATCTCCCTCCCTCCCTCCCTCTTCCCCTCCCTCCCTCTCTCCCCCTTTCCCTCACTCTCTCTCTCTCTCTCAAAAAAAAAAAAATCAATAAAACAGTTTTTAAAATAAAAAAGGTACACGTGCCCAGCTAACTATCAGCTCCCCCAACTATGGTGAATTCTTTGTCTCCAGTCCAGCAAACAAAATCACAGAAGCTTTCTTTTTTTTTGCTTGGTACTAAAATATTTTTCTCATGTTTTTAAAAACCATTTTGATTTCTTTACATAAAAACCACATATATAAGCTAATTAAAAATACATGCATAAATTGGAGAGAGAGAAAAAACCTTAAGCCCTGGCCAGATGGCTCAGTTGTTTGGAGTGTGGTCTGTACACTAGAAGGTTGTGGGTTCAATCCCAGTTGGGGCACGTAAGGGAGGCAGTTGATCAATGTGATCCATGTTTCTCTCTCTCACACCCCTTCCTCTCTCTCTAAAAATTAATCAAAGAAGATCCTTGGGTGAGGATTAAAAAAAAAAAACTTTAAGTTCTACTTTCTCCAGGCAGCCTTCCCTGACCCCCTTGAGATAGTTGCCTGCAAGATGCCCAGGCTCCTGGTTCCTATCACACCACAGCCATCGGATGGTCTGGCCTGACTTCCCCAAGGATGTGAAGTCAATATCTCACCTGACTGTGGTTCTTTACTCCCCAGCACAGTCAGCTAGATAGAGCCCTAGTTTGTTGAAAGAATAAAGGGATCTCCTTTGTCCACACCATCCCTTGAAATCCTATGGACAAGTCAGAAAGATAATGCAGAATTAATGGTTTAGCATAAGTTTTGCATCTGTCTGTGTAGCAGGGAAATCTGGTTCAAGGATCCTGGATGAAAAAGAAAAGACAAACCCATTGTGATTGTGAGCTCAGTAAGAGCCATGGGATGCAATGACTGCTAAAAAGGCAAGTGCTGATGGGGGCAGCGTCCCTCAAGGCAGGTGGGGCCCCGTGGTTTGTGCTCACACCCTAGTTACAGGACCCCAGGCAGGTCTGCAGGCTGCAGATCTGAGGACGGTCATTGACCCAGAGAAGGGCTCAGGGCACATGGACAAAGTTGTGCTTTGTGCTTCACTTCTCCGCCTTAATGATGAGGGCACCTCTTTCCATCTGAGAGCCAAATCCAATCCTCAGGGTCAGGAGAGCCCTAGGGGCCACAGTAGATGCAACTACTTTGCTGGAAATGCACTGAGGGTTTCAAACGTGGTTGTGAATACTGCAGTTGTCAAGCCTGGGAGGACTGAAGACCACGGCAGTGTCAACCCCTCTTCTCATGGCCCCACTCCCCTGGCACCTTCTCATTGTGCTTCGCTGCTAGGGCTGTGCACCTCCACCCCTACCTCTCATGCACCCCTGCAAGGAGCCCAGCCACACAAGGGTTCTCCCTCCCATAGGCATTAAAAGGCCCATTTCCCCACCACCCTTGGCATTTGGTGTGTAAAGCAGACGCCGAGGTAGGCTGGCCTGTATGGGCACAGCTGATAGCTACCAGCCATCAATAGCACAGTGTCCCCCAGCATACAAAGAGCCTTACTCAGGCTGCATGGAATGGATGTGAAAATCACCAAGGTGCGTTTCCAACCTCAGAATTACTCAGCAGCCCTTTCCTGCGTCACTGGTTCCTCTTTTGATTCCATGAGGAGGCCCTCCCTAACTTCACCCTTGATTCTCAGGCGCCCTTCCTCCCCAAGTACTTTCCCCCCGCCTCTCCTCTCTCCCAGCCCAGTGACCTGGCCTCCTCCACCACAGAGAAAACAAAGGCCATTGAGTATGAAGGAAGGGCCCCCTTTTTCCTCACTGCTACCTCTTCTGTATTCACCCACCTCCCCTCCTCCCCTGGGTCCTTAGAAGTAGAAATGCCCACCCCCTTGCCACTTTCTGTGCAATTGATCCTGGACCCATCAGTTCATCATCCATCTTCTGTTTGTGGCATGGGTTTCTTCCGTTCTGCCTCCAAACATGGCCCAGTTTCTCCTTCCTAACAGAACCCTCCTTAAACCCCAGGCTGGCTCCTTTCCCCCAGAGCCAGACCCCTTTTATTTTAGTTTATTTAATTCTTGAAAATAAATTCATTTGATCAATCCTTGCCCCTCCTCACTGTTGACAGTTTCCTAGTTTATCTTCCCATTAGAGTGAACAAATTTTTTTTAAATAATGAATCTTTTTTATTATTATTGTTTTCAGAGAGGAAGAGAGAGGTAGAGGAAGATAGGAACATCAATGATGAGAGAGAATCATTGATTGGCTGCCTTCTGCCTACCCCACACTAGGGATCAAGCCTCCAAACCGGGTATGTCCCCTAGACCAGAATCGAGTCTGCAGGCCGATGCTCTATCCACTGAGCCAAACCAGCTAGGGCAGTGGTCAGCACACTGGGGCTCGCGAGCCACATGCGGCTCTTTGGCCCCTTGAGTATGGCTCTTCCACAGAATACCATGTGCAGGCATGCACATACAGTGCGATTGAAACTTCATGGCCTGTGTGCAGAAGTAGGTTTTCGGCTCCCAAAAGGAAGTTCAGTAGTTGTACTGTTGATATTTGGCTCTGTTGACTAATGAGTTTGCTGACCACTTAGCTACGGCAAGAGTTAACAATTTTTACAAGAGGATATCTTCATATATACTTCCTCCTTTAAAAGAGAAAGATGTAATTCACATACCATGAATTTCACTCTTTTTAAAAAACATGTTTATTTTATTTTATTTTTTTATTACTTTAATTTTTTTAATATACTTTATTGATTTTTCACAGAGAGGAAAGGAGAGGGACAGAGAGCTAGAAACATCGATGAGAGAGAAACATTGATCAGCTGCCTCCTGCATGCCCCCCACTGGGGATGTGCCCACAACCAAGTACATGCCCTTGACTGAAATAGAACCTGGGACCTTTCAATCCGAAGGCCAACGCTCTATCCACTGAGCCAAACCGGTTTCGGCAACATGTTGATTTTAGAGAGAAGAAAGAAGAGGGATAGAAAGAAACATTAATAGGAAGTCATGGATTGGCAGGCTTCTGCACGGCCCCCACTGAGGAATGAGTCCACAACCTAGGCATGTGCCCTGACCCGGAATTGAACCTTGACCTCCCAGTTCATAGGTTGATGTTCAACCACTGAGGTTGACACTCAACCACTGAACCATGCTGGCAGATTGAATTTCACTCCTTTAAGATATACAGCTCAGTGGGTGTTTTTTTTTTTTTCACATGTTCACAAAGTTGTGCAACCATCACCCTAAGTAATATGAGAATATTTTCATCACCCCAAAAAGAAATGCTGAATCCATTAGCAATCTCTACTCTTAAGCTCTGACAACCACCAATCTACTTTCTGTCCCTATGGATTTTCATATTCTGGATTTTTTTCATCTAAATGGAATCATACAATATTTGTCCTTTTATGTCTGACTTCTTTCACTTAGCATAATGTTCATCCATGTTGTAGCATGTGTCCATGTCTCATCTCTTTTAATGGCAGAACTAGTAGCCATGTGCACGAATCCATGTACCATAGGTTCCTGCTGCCCTCCTGTAGCTCCCCCACCTCAGAGCTTGCTGCCCTGCCTCCTCCTATAGCTCTCCGCTGCCTGCTTGTAGTTCCCTGCCCACCCTCCTGCAGATCCTTGATCTAAGTGTTACATAGTTGGTCATTACGCCTCATGGTGTAATGGACAATTAGCATATTCCTCTCTTATTATATAGGATAATATCCCATTGTATGGAGAGCAGCTTTTGTTTACTCACTTATCAGTTGATAGACATTTGGTTTGTTTCCACCTTTTACTATTATGGATAATGCTACTATGAGCATTCATGTATGTTTCCTTGAACACCTGTTTTCATTTTGGGGGGAGTATACCTAGGAATGGAATTGCTGCATCATATGTAATTTTTGAGGAACTGCCATACTGTTTTCTCTCTCTCTCTCTTTTTTTTTTCTTTAATTGATTTTAGAGAGAGGAAGGGAAAGAGAGAGAAACATCGATATGTGAGAGAAATATTGTTGATTGCCTTCATACATGCCCCTATTGGGGATCAAACCCGCCACCTGACTGTTAATCAAACTCACAACCCTTTTGGTGCATGGACCAATGCTCTAACCACTGACCCTCACTGCCTAGGGCTGCCATACTGTTTTCCACGGCAGCTTTACATTTTAATTCAAGCCATGAATTAGTGTTCTTATTTCTTCACATCCTCACTAACCCCTTTTTAATTTTAAATTATAACCATCTTAGTACATGTAAAATGATATCTAATTATGGTTTTGATTTGCATTTCCCTAATGATAATTGAAGTCAAGCATCTTTTCATGTGCTTATTAGCCATTTGTATATCTTCTTTAAAGAAATGCCTATTTAGATCCTTTAACCATTTTTTAAATTGGATCATTGTCTTGTTTTTTATTGTGGAGTGAAAAGTGTTCTTTATATATTCTGGAACTATATCAGATTTGTGAATTACAAAAATTTTCTCCCATTCTGTATATTGCCTTTCACTTTCTTGATGTTGTCCTTTGAAGCAAAAATGTTTTGATTCATCCAAAAGTACATATCTTCTTTTTGTTGTTGCTTATACTATTGGTGCCATAGTAAGAAACCATTGCCAAATCCAAGGTCATGACAATTTGCCCTTCTGTTTTCTTTTAAGAATTTTATAGCTTTAGCTCTGATATTTAGGTGGTTGATCACTTTGAGTTAATTTTTGTATATGGTATGAAGTAAAAATCCAACTATATTCTTTTGCATGTGAATATCTAGTTTCCCAGCATTATTTGTAGAACGGAGTATTCAAGATCCATTGAATGGTCTCAGCACCTTTGTCAAAAATCAATTGAGCCCTGGCCGGCTTGGTTCAGTGGATACAGCATCAGCCTGTGGACTGAAGGGTCCCAGGTTCGGTTCTAGTCAAGGGCACATGCCTGGGTTGTGGGCTTGATCCCCAGTGGGGGATGTGCAGGAGGCAGCCGATCAATGATTCTCTCTCCTTTCCTCTATGAAATCAATAAAGACATTTATTAAAAAAGAATCAATAGATGTATGGGTTTATTTCTGGACTCTCAATTCTATTTCACTAATCCACTTAAGCCACTGCCATAGTCTTTTTTTTTATTTAATAAATCTTTATTGTTCAGATTATTACAATTGTTCCTCTTTTTCCACCCATAGCTCCCCTCCACCCGGCTCCACCCCTCACTCTGCCCTTACCTCACCCTGCATTGTCTTCATCCATAGGTGTATGATTTTTGTCCAGTCTCTCCCTGCACCCCCCTTACCCCTTTCCCCCTGAGAATTGTCAGTCCACTCCCTTTCTATGCCCCTGAGTCTATTATATTCACCAGTTTATACTGTTAATCAGATTGTTAATTCACTTGATTTTTAGATTCACTTGTTGATTGGTATGTATTGGTTGTTCATAATTTTTATTTTTACCTTTTTCTTCTTCTTCCTCTTCTTAAAGAGTACCTTTAAACCTTTCATGTAATATTGGTTTGGTGTTGATAAACTCCTTTAGTTTTTTCTTATCTGTGAAGCTCTTTATCTGACCTTCAATTCTGAATGATAGCTTTGTTGGGTAGAGTAATCTTGGTTGTAGGTTCCTGCTATTTATCCCTTTGAATTATTCTTGCCACTCTCGCCTGGCCTGCATAGTTTCTGTTGAGAAATCAGCTGACAGTGGTATGGGTGCTCCCTTGTAGGTAATGAACTGTTTTTCTCTTGCTGCTTTTAATATTCTCTCTTTGTCTTTTGCTCTTGGTATTTTAATGATGATGTGTCTTGGTGTGGTCCTATTTGGATTCCTTTTGTTTGGGGTTCTGTATGCTTCCTGGACTTGTAAGTCTATTTCTTTTACCAGGTGGGGAAAGTTTTCAGTCATTATTTCTTCAAATAGGTTTTCAGTATCTTGCTCTCTCTCTTCTTCTGGCACCCCCATAATTCTGATGTTGGTATGCTTGAAGTTGTCCCAGAGGCTCCTTACACTATCTTCCAATTTTTGGATTCTTTTTGCTTTTTGCTTTTCCAGTTGAGTGTTTTCTGCTTCTTTGTATTTCGATTTTTTGACTTGATTCTTGTGGTCCTCTAGTCTGCTGTTAGGTCTCTGTATAATATTTTTTATTTCAGTCAATGATGTTTAATTTCTGGTTGGTCCTTTTTCATCTCTAGTTGGTCCTTTTTCATCTCCTCTTGGGTCTCACTAAATTTATCCATCTTTTCTAGGAAATTCTTGAAAAACCTTATAACTGTGGTTTTGAACTCTATATCCAGTCATTTGTTTTCCTCTATTTCTTTTATTTGTGATCTGTTCCCTTGTCTCTGCATTTTCAGTTTCCCTGAGTTGATAGAGTAGCTTTGTGTACTAGGTGTCCTATATGGCCCAGTGGCTCAACCTCCCCAGTTACCTGAGGTAGACACTCTTGGTGAACCCCTTTGTGGACTGTGTGTACAGCCTTGTTGTAGTTAAGTCTTGATTGTTGTTGGTATCACTGGGGGGAATTGACCTCCAAGCCAACTGGTTGTAAGGATCAGCTGTGTTTACACCAGAACTTCTGTGCTGGAGTCAGCCTTATGAGACAAGACTTGCAAAATTGCAAAAGCCTCTGTATTTAGCTTGGATGGGGTGGAGTCTCAGGGCTGAGCAGATAGCCTTGGCTTCCCGTCGTCCTGTCCTACATGGTCCCTGGGTCACTGCAGCCCTCTCTGCGCACTCAGGCTCCCCTGAGTTTCCATGTGTTCCAGAGACCCATATGAATCTGGGTCCCCAGGGTCTCACTCAAAACTGGGGCTCAGTGCATTCGGAAGTGAATCTCAGCGTAGTTGGGAGGTTCTGTCTTCTTCCCACTAGAGAAAGCCAGCAGTACAAGCAGCAGTCTGCCCTCTGTGTGTACATTTGTGCTTATGCATTTCGTGGCTCCCCTTAATTTCCGTATACTCTTCCCTTTTCACGACAGTCCAGACTCCCCCTGTATGAGTCTCACCCAGAACTGGGGTTCAGTGCAGTCGGGAGTTTCTGTCTCCCTCCTGCTAGAGGAAGCCAGCCAGGCCCTCCACCGCTTGTCCTCTCCACGCATGTGTCTCTGTACCTCCACTTTTTGCAGCTCCTCTGAGTCTCCGGGAGCCCCTATCTTTCCTTGTAGTTGTAGAATTTCTACTCAGCCAGATTTCCTGTAGTTCTGGAAGATGTCTGTTCTGTCTTTTAGCTATAGTTATTGATGTGCGAGGCAGTAGTTTAGGTATTCACCTATGCCGCCATCTTGGTTCTCCCCGGCCATACAGTCTTGATTACTGTAGCCTTATAGAAAGTTTTTGTAATCAGGAGTTGCGAGTTCTCCATCTTTGTTATTTTTTTCTTTTTTCCATTTTGTTGTAACTATTCTAAGTTCCTTACATTTTTTCATATGAGTTTAGGATCTTATCAATTATTGCAAAAAAAAAAAAGAGTAGAACATTATATTAAGCCTTCTAATTCATGAACATGCATGTCTTTCCATTTGTATCTTCTTTAATTTCTTTCAATGAGGTGTAGTTTTTAGAGTATTTTGCTAGTTTTTGTTGAGTTCACATTTGCCATGCTTTCAGCTGTGTTGCCTGCACTTGTTTTCTCAGCTTCATCTCTATCTAGTTGTCTCTGGTCCCATTACTATCACCTTTCTATGAACACTACTCTGACCTAGGTTCTCAGTGACCCCTTAGTTGACTGTCCAGTGAGCACCTTCTAGAAAGAAGTCTTCTTCCCATGGACCTTTGAGATCATTGGCTACTTATTTCTTTCTTTTTGTCTTTTTAATATACTTTTATTGATTTCAGAGAGGGAGAGGGAGATAGAAACATCAATGAGGAGGGAAAAATCATTGATCAGCTGCCTCCTGCGTTCCTCACACTGGGGATTGAGCCTACAACCCAGGATGTGCCCTGACCGGGAATCAAACCCTGACCTCCTGATTCATAGGTCAATGCTCAACCAGTGAGCCACGCCAGCTGAGCTGAGCATTTCTTTCTTAAAATTCCTTCTTGTGTAGCTCTCACAAACAATTTTTCTTGTTCTGTTTGAATCTTTCACTGACCCTACTCCTTTCTTTCTCTTCCTCTTCTTTGCCCTCTCCCTCATCCTCCCCCAGTCCCTTAAATGTTGAGTTCCTATTCTTGTTTATCTTCTCTTCCATGTGAATGAGTTCATCTTCGGTAAACTCAACTCCCAAAGCCTCAGCCTCCAATTTACCTCAGAGCCTCCCAAACATCCTCCTCCAGCCCTGGACCTTCAGTGCTGTACCCGCCAGGGGCCTGAGACCACCCCTTCCTGGACTCTCCTCAGTAACCTGGGCCTTTTCTCATGTTCCTGAGGTTGGTTAGTGATAACATCCCAGTCTAAAGCAATCCTAGGAGTCACCGTGTTTGACTCTCCTTTCTTGCCCTCACTTCCCAAATCTTATCAGATGTCACATCCTTTTACTTTTGCCCCCTAAATATTCAAAAGAGATCTAAAATGGCATAGGCCCTCGTAATCTGTGAGGTCTGAAAGGTTGGCTACCGCTGGTTTAAGGAAATCTTGGACCGCTGGCATAGAGCAGGTCCTGACTCTGCATGGGGAACAAGGTGGGAGTGCAGCAACCCAGCCCACAGCGCCCAAAGCACAAACGCCCAATGACCAATGTAGGCTGAAGGCTCAGCGAAGGGGCCGAGGGAAACGGGTACACACTGAGCTGTGAAGGACCCTGTTCCACAGAGAACAGGAGGGAAGACCAGAGCCACACTGTGCCACAAGACACCTGAGTGTGGGGTTCAGGAGCAGTCAGTCCCAGCCATGGTGGAGGGAGGGAGGGGACGGAAGGGTAGAGGGAGTGTGACTGAGTGTGGCTGGGACTCTCCCTGGGATTTGAGATGACTTGGCATCCACATATCCTTATGCCTTTATGACCTTAGAGCACTTAACACGGAAGCCTCAATTTCTTATCTGACACCTGGGTTGTGGTGAGGATCACCTGTGAACATGGTTGTAAAAGTCCTTGGTAACTGGTAAAGTGCTGGATGAGCTTGGTAACCGGTAAAGTGCTGGATGAGCTTGGTAACCGGTAAAGTGCTGGATGAGCTTGGTAACCGGTAAAGTGCTGGATGAGCTTGGTAACTGGTAAAGTGCTGGATGAGCTTGGTAACCGGTAAAATGCTGGATGAGCTTGGTAACCGGTAAAGTGCTGGCAGTCTACAGCCAGAAAGGGAAGCTGGCTGCCCATTGTGAAGCCATGAACACCAAGGCAAGGGCTCAGGCTTTCCTTTGAAGGTGTGGTGAGGCTGTTAGGCGCGACTCTTTCAGTTCCAGCGGACAGAGACCCAACTCGAACTGGCCCAAACCAAAAGAGAATGGATTGGCTGTTGTCATGAGTGACCCAGAGGTGGCTCTGTCTGCACCAGAGCTGAATTCCCGGGACTCAGGATGATTTCCTGGTCTCTGTCTCTCTGTGTTTTCCTCTTTCTCGTTTGCCTCTCAGCTACTGCACCTCTCACCTCTGTTTCTCTCTTCTGTCCAGGGAAACCCCATCAACCTCACCCCACCAGGTACCAAGACTCAGAGCTTCACTGCTGGCTTTCACCCAGAACGTTTGATTGGCTTAAGGCGGGTCACTGTCCATCCGTGAACCAATTGGGAAGGTGGATGTAGCCTCTCATTGGCCAACCAAGTTAGTGCCCTCCTCCGCATTGAGGTGGGAGCAGAGTGATGAAGAACGGGCCAGGCTTTCCCTCTGCAAGAAAGGAGTCCTGGGACCAAACTCAGTGACTGAGCCTCCGGTGAGGTGGAGGGAGGTGACACATTGGAAGTGAAGGAGCGGGGCGGATCTGGCAGTGACCAGGCGAGCATGTTTCACAGCGAACGGCCCGCCACCCTGCCGTTCCCCAGCAGCCCCACGGCCGCAGCCTCAGGAGCCCGAGGAAAGGAAGGACGGCTTGACTTGGCCCATTTTACAGGTGTGGTTGCACGGCTTTCCCAGCATGAATGGAGGTTAGAGGCTCCGGCTGGCGAACCACTAGGCTGCCCATTCTCTAAGGAGGCTCTCCCGAAGGAGCTGGCACTGGTTGTCCAGGAGAGGTGGCCACATGCACGGGCCCTTTCTTCGGCCCAGCACCACCTTCGGGGTGTGAGACAGGCTCACACTGGAGGAGGGGTGCGGGGCAGGAGGACACAGACCCCTGTGGGGGCCTCCAGCCTCGCGGACCCCCAGGAAGAGCGGGTCGGGCCTGGGGAGCGCAGCGCAGGGGGAGCCAGGCCAGCTCCCGCAGGTGGCGGCCGGGCGCTCGCTGCGCCCCCGCGGTGCTCGGGGGCCTGGGACGAGGACCGGGCTCCCCGGAGGAGGGGACCGTCCCAGCCAAGGCTGGCAGGCCTGGCGCGGCCCGGGGTGCGGGCACCGGAAACTCGGGGCCCTACCTGGGGGGCGCGGGCGCTGCAGGTGGAGCTCCACTCGGAAGGCACGCGCTCCCCGCGGGCGCCCTTCCCGCGCGGCCCGGGGTCCCCGCCGCCGCCGCCGCCGCCCGGCGATTCGGGCGCGTCAGCAGAGCGGAAACGGGCGCGGCGCCAGCCCCGGCGGGGACGCGGCCTGGCCGCGCGGCGGCGGCTCCGCAGCTTCTGTTCCGCCCGCGTTTGTGTTGGCAGCTGCCCGCGGCGCGCGGCCGGGTGCGATGAAAGGGCCTTCTGTCTGCGCCCCAGCGGCCCCGCTCGGCTTTCATTCTTAATATAATCTTCACTTCATTTTTAACCGAGCAGAGGTTCTCCTGGAATTTTTCCCCTTCTTCCAAAAATACATGCGCGCGTGTGTGTTTGCAGAGGGCCCTGCGCGGTGAAGGTCGGGATTGTCCTGGGGAAGGGAAGTGCGAAACCCGAGGCGGATTCGGAGGAGACAGGAGCGCCTTCTTCCTGGGCCGGGGGGGGGGGGGGGGGCCGGGGGCGGGGCCCCTCTGCCGGCGCACCCACCCCGATGAAGGGGCGGTGTCTGCACGTCGAAGGCACGGGGAGGCGGTGGGGCATTGTAGCCAGGGGTCCCTGACCAGAGCTGGCCAGAGCGCGAGGTGCTTAGGTGTGGCCCGCCACCGGGTCCTCCCAGAAATGCATGGAAAAGGAGATGGGACCCCGGGACCCCAGGTTCTGCCTGGGGGAGACGCCTGCGTGTGGGCTTAAAACAGCCTGCAACGAGGTCGGCAAACCTGTCACCAGCCAGCCAGCTAGTCAGTCACCTGGCTGGGCGGAAGTGTGCTGCCCCCGCAGTAATTTCCTGGGTTATACCCAGACCTCAAGCACCGCAGGGCCAGGGCGCCCCGGACCTGTTCCCAGGCCCTGGGAGTTAGGTGTGAGTATCATCCACCCAGAAGGGGAAAGGAAGGCTCGGAGAAGCTCCCAGTAACTTGTCCCACGTCACAGGGCGTGAAGGTGCTGGGACTGGAATTGTGGCAGCAGTTGGCAGGAAGCCCGAGTTCTCCCCTCTGCTCAGTGGTTTTCACACTGTGTGCTACAGAGCTTCTGCCTGCTTCGAGGGCCCTGAAAATGTATTATTCTGATTCTTAAGAAAATAAAAAAATAATCTGTATTTATGTTTGGACTTCTGTTTTTCAGCAATATAGTAGGTTAGATAGATAACCTGAAAACCATCCTGCTCTAAACACATAAGAAAGCTAGGTTAAAATAACAACAATAAAACACAATAAACAAACAAAAACTGTCCAACAAACAGAAGGAAATCTCCCAGAGCCAGAAATGAAGAGGGTGGTGGGAATAAGTTGGCCACAGCTGCACTGAGTGGAGGAAGGTACATGTGGTGACAGCACAGGCAGGAAATGGGGGCAGGTTGTCATCCAAAGAAGGTAAGGCCCGGACCTACCCACAGTGAGGACGGAAACAGACACCCCAACTAACGCTGGGGTTACACCCGCAGCGAAATAATGTGCTAGGAGAAAAGATAAAACCTTAAGCCACAGAAAGACAAGAAAGAAATTTATTTCCATGAGACAGTGCTCACACGAAATTTAGAGAGAGGAGAGAGAGAAACACCGATGGATATTATTTCCCCTGATTTTTTTTTTTTTTTGAGAGACTGGAAGGGAATAAGGGAGGAGAGAGAGAAACATCGATGCAAGAGAGACACTTCAATTGGTTGCCTCCTGCATGCGCCCCGACTGGACCAGGGAATGAGCCCATAACCCAGGTACTACCCTTGACTGGGAATCGAACCTGTGACACTTCAGTGCACGGGCTGACGCTGCAACCACTGAGTCCCATACTTGGTGGAGTAGTAGAAACACTACCTTAAAATCAGACAATCCAACTCAACATGAAATGATACAAAAGCATCCACTCCCACAGCCTCTCCTCTGAATTGTACTGAAATTCCTGGCCAGTGCAGTCAGATAATAAAAGTAAATATGATGCTCTTCAGGATAAAGGGGAATCATATGGTTTCCCTACCTATGACCCAACCATTCCAATTCCAGGTAATACTCAAACTCTTGCATAAATACATACAGAGACATGTACAAGATTGTTCACTGTTTTTTATGGAAATGTAGAATCAACCCAATGATTAAAGAAACCAAATTTTGCTCCACAATCTACCTGGATGGATCTACAATATAGTGTTGGTTTTTTAAGAAGTGTCTTTATCTTTTAGAGATACATATGACAGTTTTTACAGATGATATTGCATATCTGTTTTGCCTAATAGTAATTCAGAGGAGTGAGAGCACATGGGAACGGGTTTTAATGAAGTACATGAAGCCATAACTGGTCATTGTTGAAGCTGGGATATGGATACATGGGGGTTCATTGCATGTATACATTTAAGGGCAAAACAGTATGAAAAGAAAGCAAGCTGAAGGATGATATATTCAAAGTTATAGAGTATTTACATAACTTAAAGCACACAAAACCCTACTTTATATTGCATAGTGATACATATATATGTGTGTGTTTAGGTAAAAAGAAATTCCTGGGAATGATAAACATCAACTTCAGGAGAGGAAATGGGATGTGAGATTTATGCAAAAAATTTCAACTGGTTTCGTTATATTTTATTTCTTTGAAAAATCAGAAGCAAGTAACACAAAAGTGCAGTTAACAAAGGTGGATTGTTGTTAGCTGTTGGTTATGTAATTTATTTTCTGAATCCTTTTCTGAATGCTTGACATATTTGTTTAAAAATAAAATTTTTGGCTACCTACAAAAGATCAACATGCATATTCAATGTATTTTATACCAAATGTTTACACAAAGCAAAACTTATGACTAAAGTTAATTCAATAAATGATTGCCATTATTTTAAGTAAATAAGTTTGACACTATAAAAAGTATACTAATAAAATAACACTTCCATTTGTTCTGTGTGTTAAGAATCTCATACAATGCCCTAGCTGGTTTGGCTCAGTGGATAGAGCATTGGTCTTTGGATAGAAGGGTCCCGGGTTTGAGTTTGGTCAAGGGCACATGCCTGGATTGCAGGTTTGATCCCCAATGGGCCCCGTGCAGAAGGTAAACAATCAATGATTCTCTCTCATTGATGTTCTATCTCTCTGTCCCTCTCCCTTCCTCTGAAATCAATAAAAAAAATTTTTTTTAAAAAGAATCTCATACAAAAAAATTATAAAAATCTTATTAGAAATTGCATCATAAAACAACTCATTGAGATATAATTCACAAAAACATATAATTTAAACTATTTAATTCAATCGTTTTTAGTATGTTCACAGATATATACAATCATCACCACAGTCAACTTTAGAACATTTTCAAAACCTAAAAAAAAAAAAAAATCACAACAATCTTGTAACCTTTAACTATCCTGTCCCTACCTCCCACCTCTCCTAAACTTAAGCAAAAATTAATCTACTTTGTGTTTCTATAGATTTGTCTAAACTGGATGTTTCATATAATGGTATCATACAATACGTGGCTCTTTGTGACTTGCTTTTTTCACTGAACATAATGCTCATGTTGTAGCAAGTATCAGTATTTCTTTCCTTTTTATGGCTGAATGATATTCTATTATATAGATCTACCAAATTTTGTTTATCCATTCATCAGTTGGTGGACATCTGGCTTGTCTTCATTTTATAAGAACAGTGCTGCTATAAACATTTGTATAGAAGTATTTCTGAGGACATATGTTTTCATTTGTCTTCGGTATACACCTAGAAATGAAATAGCTGGTTCATATGGTAACTGTTTAATTGTTTAAAGAGCTTCCAGGTAATTTTCCAAAATGACTGTACTATTTTATATTCCTCTAAAAGTGGATGGGGGTTCTGATTTCTTGGCATCCTAGTCAACACTTGTTATTATCTGATTTGTTTATTATAGCCATCTTGGTGGTATGAAGAGGTGTTTAGTTGTGGTTTTAATATGCATTTCCCTGATGGCTACTGATTTTTATCATCTTTTCGTGTGTTTATTGGCCATTTGTATATCTTTCAAGAATTGTTTGTTCAGGGGGTAATGGGGAGAGATGAACCAAAGGACTTGTATGCATGGATATAAGCCTAACCAATGAGCACAAACAACAGCGGGTGAGGGCATGACTGGGAGGGGTTGAAGGGGTAATGGGGGTATAAGGACTCATATGTAATACCTTAATCAATAAAGAAATCTTTTAAAATATATTTTATTGATTTTTTACAGAGAGGAAGGAAGAGGGATAGAGAGAAACATCAATGAGAGAGAAACATTGATCAGCTGCCTTCTGCACACCCCACCCCCTGGGGATGTGCCTGAAACCAAGGTGCATGTCCTTGACCGGAATCGAACCCTCAACCCTTCAGACCGCAGGCCGACGCTCTATCTACTGAGCCAAACCAGCTAGGGCAATAAAGAAATTTTTAAAAACAAATTGTTCTGAACTTTTAACCATTTTTAAATTGGGTTGTCTTTTTATTATCGAGTTGTAAGAGTCCTTTATACTAGTATATTCTAGAAACTACTCCCTTTTCAGATAGATGATTTGCAGAAATTTTCTTCATTCTGTAGGTTGTCTTTTCACTTATCTGATAATGTCCTCTGGAGCACCAGTTTTTAAAATGTTTATGAAGTGGCGTGTTATTGTTGTTTGTTTAGTTACTGGATGGATTATCTAGTGAATTTTATTCCACACTTGCTCCTTCTCAAAGTGTAGCCTCTACTATTGGTTTGGGCAGGGCCCTCTCTGACTGCCCCTGTTTCTGGCCACACCCAGCTGCCAAGCTCCACTAGTTGATGGCTAATTGCTCTATTGTTTTCAACAATGTCCAGTGGGCATAAATTGTTCCCAAATTGATCCAATTAAATCTGGGCTCATTTGAGGAGATGGTCCCTAAAGTTGTTTCACATTTGATCTGACTCCAGGAGGGTTTCTTCCGTTGTCTTTCTCCCTGTCTCTGAAAAGCTAGCAGGCCTGCATTTTAGCCTATACGTATCTCCAACGAATCTTCCGACCTCCTCCCAATTGCCTTTCACCACAACCTCTACTGTTTTGAGAGCACCTGTGGGCTTAAATCTCTCCACACTCTGTGGCAAATGAAGTCAGCGTCTTTGAGAAGGGGCTGGGAGCTCACTATTTTACAGCCTGCCTCTTCCTCTGGGAAGAATCTCTGTGTCATGACTCTGGAGATGGGGATGCAGACAATGGTTTGCTTCTCTCAATGACACCCATACTTTAGGAACTGAGTGCTCAGTGCGGGCAAGGGCAGCAGCCTCATGTCTTGTTGGCTTGCCTCTACCAGGATAGACCTCTGCCTTAAAATCCAGGGCAGCCGAGACCGGTTTGGCTCAGTGGATAGAGCGTTGGCTTGCGGACTGAAGGGTCCCAGGTTCGATTCCGGTTGGGGGCATGTACCTTGCTTGCGGGCACATCTCCACAGTGGGGTGTGCAGGAGGCAGCTGATCGATGTCTCTCTCTCGTCGATGTTTCTGACTTTCTATCTCTCTCCCTTCCTCTCTGTAAAAAATCAATAAAATACATTAAAAAAAAATCCAGGGGAAAGGGATCGGGACCCAAACATTCTCCATGTCGGCTGAGCAGAGAGCCCCCATCTCTCAGCCACACTTGTCCAGAGCTGCACCTCAATAACAGGCAGATCTGACAGGCTGAGCAGTGCAGCCGTCCTGCCCCTTCTGGGAAATAGCCTTCTGACGGAGCTGGAGGGGAAGGGCCCCATGTGTTCTGGGCTGCCCCGTCTGGTGTGGAATTTCCATCTTGCTAAGCTGGTGTTGGGGAAGTTTTTGTTCAAATACCACAGACTTTCACTGTTCTTACCAGGTTTTAGTAGAGTTTCTTAAATAAATGTTTCTTCATTTGTTATAAGCCTCTAGGAGCATTTCCAAAGGCTGCCTGGGAGCTGTAATGCGCCAACTCCTCCCACCGCCAGCGGACAAGCAGTGTGAGGGAGAAATCATCCCTTGCCTTTTTTAAGCCTGGAGAGTCAGGAGTTTTTGTCAGCACAGGAAATATAGCTTAATGGTTCTCAAATTTGAGCATGCATTAGAATCCCCCAAGAAGGCTTGCTAATATACACAGTGCTGGGCCTCACCCATTGAGTTTCTGATTCAGCAGATCTGAGTTGGTGCCAGAGGATACACATTTCTCATCAATGTTCCCAGGTAAAGGTGATGCTGCTGATCCAGGAACCCCACTTTGAGAAGCACTGCTCCAGCCATTCTTCCTGATATTTGAGGATAGATAATAGTACAATAATATTTAACTCCTTGGAGAGTTTCATCAACATCTGCAAAACATTAGAATAGTGTCTGGCACACAAACAGCCTTAGTATTATTATTAATGTGTCCCAAGATTTCCTTTTTTTTAAATAGCATCTCTCTCTCTCTCTCTCTCTCTCTATATATATATATATTTTTTTTTAATGATTTTTTACAGAGAAGGGAGACGAATAGAGAGTTAGAAACATTGATGAGCGGAGACCGGTTTGACTCAGTGGATAAAGCATCGGCCTGTGGACTGAAAGGTCCCAGGTTCGATTCCGGTCAAGGGCATGTATCTTGGTTGCGGGCACATCCCCAGTAGAGGGCATGCAGGAGGCGGCTGATCGATGTCTCTCTCTCATCGATGTTTCTAGCTCTCTATCCATCTCTTTTCCTCTCTGTAAAAAATCAATAAAAATATATATTTTAAAAAAAGAAACATTGATGAGAGAGAAACATCAACCAGCTGCCTCCTGTACGCCCCCTACTGGGGATGTGCCCGAAACCAAGGTACATGCCCTTGACTGGAATCGAACCTGGGACCCCTGAGTCCACAGGCCGATGCTCTATCCACTGAGCTAAACCGGTTTCAGCCAAAGATTTTCTTAATATAATAATATTCTCAGGTGTTTAAACCTTGATACTACTTGCCTTTCACTGAAATAGCCCAGATGAGTAGATTTTCCAGCATTTCCAGCTGCCCCTCTCTCTCTCTCTCTCTCTCTCTCTCTCTCTCTCTCTCTCTCTCTCTGTCTCTCTCTCTCTCTCTCTCTCTTCTCGATCCACTGATAGCTCAGAGCAATTGCTGAGGGAAGTGTCAAGCAGGATTGCTAACCAGACACCATAATCTTACCCACTTTTCTGCCAGCGTGTCCTCCCTTAGCGTGCTGCTCTCCCTGCTCCAAGTGCTTGGGCTTTCTGGTTGCTCCCCTCTGCTCCCATCAGGCTTCTCCTTCCTGATGAACTGGCAGCACCCAACGCAAGACGCCGAAAGGGAGAGAATGAGAAGGGAGGAGGTGGCAAATAAACGGCAGATTTCTTCCTTGAAAAATAAAAACTAAACCATGTTTTCTTCTGGTCTTCGGTGTCCTTTTCCAGCTGCATAAGGATCAGGAGGTCGTCGCGTGTTTAGGAGGCTGTGGTCCAAGAGGAAACAGAGTAAAAGGCAAGGGTGGGCTCTTTGAACTCATCAGAGGGAAAGAATGCTGGGACTACCATAGGATATTAGTGCCTAATATCTTATCACAATCTTCCCAATACTCCCTGGGAAATTCTTGGATCAGGACTGAGACGGACAGTAGCCAGTATTCTATGTCATGTGCCATTAACTCATTAAATACTCCCAACAGCAAAGCAGGTACCATTATTACCCTTTCTTTACAGATGGGAGAACTGAAGCACAGAGAGGTTATGTATTTTTTCCAAGGTCACACAGCTTGTTAAGAGTCAGAGCCAGGATTTGAACCCAGATGGTTCTAGAGTCTCTGCTCTTAACCCTGCCACTGTGGCACCACGATCTTCCCTGGGATGTGAATGCCATGCAGACAGGGAGCTGGCCTGTTTTGGCCCTGCTGTACCTCCAGCCCTGGAAGAGTGCCTTACCCACAGGAGGTACTCCCTCAGCATATATGAAATGAAAGAATTCCAAGTTGGGAGCCTGTGAGCAGGGGCTGCAGTTGGATATATGCTCATCAAGTCCTGGTTGCACAAAGGAGTCTCAGAGGAGAGGGTGTGGTGTGGCCAGAACCACTGCCTTCGTCTAATTAGATGAGTTAAGTGCCTGCAGGCTCTGCCACAGCAAGAGACTCTCCCTCGGTGGCATGCAGGGCATGGTGAGGTCCTGTCCAGGAAGAAGGGCCAGGCTCCAGGGAGGCAGTGCCCAGGGAGGGTGGGGGCAGGGCAACCTGTCATGCCCTGGTCTGATCGAGGCCAATGCCCATGTCCTAGACATCACGAGAGAGAGACACTGAAGACAGCACTGTGACAATACTGAGCTTGGATGCAGGAAGGATCTGGGGGTTTCCACTATGACCTAGATAGACCATGGATTGTGGTCAGAGGTTCCAATCCCAGCTCCTGCATCCTTGAGTATAGCAACAGGGAGACTACCTGCTGGGAATGCTCATCATGCAGACTGATGAGGGTGTGAATGGTGCAAGCAAACCCTTCCCCTTGTGACTCCTGCAAGACCTGACCCCAGGCCTCATCCCCAGGAAGGCTGCCTCCTCCACCCCCAGGCAGGAGTGGATTTCCCAGGAAGAGGCTGGGGCACTGGTAGGGTGTGATCATGCCTCAAATAGGTCACTTTCCAGCTGGTCACTTTTTCCCACTGTTGCTGACCCAGAGTCAGCTGGAAAACTGGCTTGCCCAAGGAAGAGGAGAGGTGGAATGGAGGGCAGCGCAGAAAAGGCCTTGACCCTGTCCTGCCTCCTACCTCCCAGGGCTCCAGTCTTGTGTGGGGTTACCGCAGAGTGGGAGGAGGGCTGGGCGAAGGGCAGAGTCTGAGGGCCTCAGAGGCTGCTGGGGGCTTGCTTAACATGCAGTTCTGGCCCCACCCCTGAAAGGCCAGGTGCAGGGAGCTCCATCATAAGGAACTCCCCAAACTACTTTGACGCAGGCCTCAGACTGCCCTCTGCGGTGCCCTGGCTGAGGGATCTCCTCCCAGCACCAACCCTGGTTCAGGGTCTTCCTAAGTTCCTCTTCTCATTCTGTCCCACTTTTACCTGGTGTCAGAAAATGGGAGTCCTAATGGTGGAGTAAGATGCTTATTTCAGGTTTTCCGCTTAAGTTTCCCCATTCCTAACCCCTATTCCTCACGTGCTGCTCAGCTCTGACTCTTCCCAACTTGACTTGCTGAAGATTTGCACTGTCCCCTCTGTGGCTGCCCCTCAGCAGTCTCCGTTGATGGACAGAGCTGCAGGGGGCACCCCTCAGCAGCTCTGTTTGGGGAGCACACCCCCCCCCCCCCCCCAGAGATGAGGGGGGGGCAGCACGCCTGGGGCCCAGGGGGGGGGGGGTGGGGGGGAGGAGGTGGAAACTTCGTCCCAATGGTCAAAAGCCGTCTGACCAGGGGGCAGGGCCAGGGGGGTGGAGGTTGGCTGGGTGAGCTCTGTTCCGTGCACAAGCATGTGCAGGATGCCATGTGGCTATTTTTACCCCTGCCAAGGAAATAGTGTGATTTATGTGAGGCCTGGTCCCCTTCAGGGCTGTGTTATAAATACACCTGGCCCCACACTTGCGTTCACTTGGAGAGGAAGCTCCGGCCTGTCCTGCGTGGCCTCTCTCCTGACTTACTCAGCTGTGTCCACACGTGTGTGGGCTTCTTGGAGCGTCCTTCCTCTATATAGCTGCCCCCACACCCCAGGGTGGCCCATCCCCCCAGTCATCAGGGCCTGTGGCGGTTGTCTGAGCGCTTGTTGATGAGGGGGAAAGAAAGGGAGAGCTTTGACTTTGAGCTTCACCCTGCCCTCAAGGGACAGGTCTGAATAATAGAAGGGAGAGGGCCTCGGCTGGAGGGAAGTGGGCTAAGAAAAACTTTGCCTCTCTCCCAAGATGTACCCATCTGACCAGAGTCTTCTCCTGGAAAGCAGCAGCAAGATGGAGAGGGTGCCCGTTGCGCCTGTGCCAAGGTCCTCGTCCTGCTCCCTCCCTCAGCTGTGGAAAGGCAGGAAGATCCCAGGCTCAGAGCACACACAGGCCGGGCTATTCCACACACCAGTTCTGTGGTCTTGAGTAAGTCCCTCAACTTCTCTGACCCTCAAGGTTTTCTTCTGAAAATGGGCGCAGAGATGTATACCAGCAGGTTGATGTGGGTGAGATTCAGGCCAGGCTGGATGACAAAGGATGTATATTCAGGGCAGGCAGCTCCTGTCTGACATCACCGTCTTCTTCTGAAGAACCCTGGTCCTTCATCCATGAAGCGGGGACACGGGGCAACACCTCTGCTCTAACTGGGGGGACGGCAGAGCTGCTTCCCCATGAGCTCCTGGGGTCTCACTTCCTTTGTTCGTAAGAGGCAGAGATGATTCCGGCAGCAGCCAATCCAGAGAAGTGATGTCCAAACCTGGCTGATCGAGGGCCACGATTGGTCCCCTTGCAGACACTAATAGCTACAAGGGACCTCAGAGTTCACCTAATAGAGCCAGTCGGCTAAAGCCACCGTAACATTGCATAACAAACCAATCAAAAACCCAGAAGCTGAAAGCAACAAGCATTTATTTCTTGCTCATGCTTCTGTCGGGTAGCTGGGCTTGGCTGCAAGCTCAGTGGGGTCCAGGACTGCTCCACGCACCTCTCAAACTCCTTGGGCCAGTGGGCTGCTTGAGGCATGAAGCTAAGGCAGGAGCCCAATCGCTCCGCACTTTTCAAACCTCCGCTCACCTCAAGTCTGCCCAGGGGACAAAGCAAGTCACATGGCCAAGCCCAACCACGACGGAATGGGGCGGGTGGGGGGGGAGCATACTCCATGGAGGGGAGTGGGTGGGCAGGGGTGACTATTGCTGATTGTGGATCTAAACAACTGACTTTCTTATCTCTGCCTGCACCATGATGGGGGTTCTAGGAGATATTTTGGGGAAGAGAAGGGGAAAGAGAAGACTGGGTACAACCCCTCCCACCTACCTCCATCCAGAACCAGGAGGCTTTTGTCTTAAGGTGGGGAGGGGGTGGGAATGCTTAGTTTTTCCTGTACTTCACTCTTCTGCGTTTCTGAGCCATGGCCTTGGTCCAGTCTGCGGAGGAAGACCAGGATTTGTTACAGAGGATTCGACAGAAGGAGAAAGAGGAGACCTGAGGGGACCTCTGACATTCAAACGTACAATGTTGCCATCTTGACAGAGAACGCTCTTCATGCCGATATCTCCCGCTGGAACTTCCCCAGGTGCGGTGGTGGGGGCTGCCTGGAGGGTGGGCTTTAATCTGAGGAAAGGAAGCAGAGAATCGGTGGGGTCCTCCACTCCCTGGGCCTGGGAAGGCTGGAGAGAAAGTGGTTGGGTGGGCATCCAACCTGGCTTCTGCCTGGAGGGGCCGCTGTGAGGGCTCCTTGGCGAGAGGCCCCACAGCCCAGTTCTCTCGCCCACTGCCTGTCGGGATGTGGAGACCCTCACAGGCTGCCTGTGCCGCCCGGCTCGGCCACATGAAAGCAGGCCTGGCGGCCACCGTGGTCAGACCGGGAAAACCCTCCAGGCAGAGCTGGGCAAGGCCCCTCCGGTGGGTCCTGCAGGGTGGGTCCTGGGTGAAAGCCAGCCGGTCATCGCAGGGACGGCTGTGGTGGACAAGATGCCGCCTCAGCAGAGGGCAGGGAGGGGGCAGACGCCAGGCCTGGGTCCCGGAGACTGGCAAACACCAAGAGGCGCCAGGGCAGGCCCTGGGCAAGCAGGAAGCTGGGCCCTTCGGCCCTCCCTCCCGCCCTCCCAAGTCCAGGCCACCCTCTGTGAGAAAAGAGGCCTCTGGAAAGAGCGGTGCTCAGAGAGACAGGCTTATTTTCATCGGTGACAGACTGATGACCACTTAAAGAAACTTGGGAGATTCTCTGAGCAGACACAGCACTGCCCTGCTGCCAGCCCTGCCCATCCATTAATGCAGCCCCTCCACCCCCCACCCACCGCTGCTTCCAGCACATCCTTGCCCAAACAAGCCCAAGCAGTTCACTCCCTCACTGACACATGCGACCATCCCTCACCAGGGCTGGGGCCCACTCCGAGGTCTTTCCGACTCTAGTTCCCCCTACCTAGCTGGCTCCAGCCACACTGAAGGTGGCAGAGACCTCTGGTTGTCCCTCTATATTTCTCCTCCCCTTCCTCCACTGCATTTGAACCCCAGAGTTTTAGCAGAGCCTCTGGTCACCCAGAACAATCTCTTGACTGTCCTTTCAGCTGCGGTGGTTACTAATGAAGTTCTGGCCAACAGGTTATAAAGAGTGTCCCCTGCCAGCGTCTGAAAGCCGTCCTTCAACACACGGACATGTCCCCTTTGCTGCCTTCTGCTTCGCCTCCTCCTCCAGCGCCTGGGAGATGGTATGATGGCTGGGATTCTCCATGCCCTCTGGGCCAGGAGGTGACAGACCACCTTCCGCAGGTGGAGGGGTTAGCCTGGCTCCTGAGGAATTCACGGAGCTGAGCCTGACTGCCTGGCTCAGGACTTTTGCATGAAAAAAGGGGGAGGGGAGGGGGAGACACTTCCCTCTTGTTGAAGCCTCTGCTATTCCATCTCCGTCACTAACACACTAACCTTCTCAATGTTCCCAGAACAGGCCATATTCTTTACCACCTTCCCAGATGCTCATCTCTTCTGGAATAATTTCCTCTGCCCTCACCACCACCGAACAGCCAACTCCCATCCGCCCTTAAGAACTCATGCCAGACATCATCTTCTGGGCGAAGCCTTCCCCAACTCTCACCGTCAGCTCTCCCAGCTGGGTTCCCCACTCTGTTCACCTGCTGTCAGCGCTGTGCAGAGGCCTGTCCCTGGGCACGCTCCTAGCACAGCGTGTCTTTATCCTCCTGGTCCTTCCTGAGGTTCGATTCCTCCGTGGGGTGTGGTGGGTATCTGGTGGGTTAGATGCAGCGTGGGGTGATTCTGAGTCCCCACTCCAGGCTGTACAGAGAGTGGGAAGGTGGTGAGGGCAGAGCCCTGGCGCAAGGCAGGCAAAGGGCCACATCCTGGGCTGTGCCAGAGACAGCGCTGGGCAGTGGTAGCCGGGGGGAGGCCACTGTCCTCAGGAGGCCTCTGGGAAGAGGCTCTGGATGGAGAAGACCAAGGGCCTCAGACAAGGGCTGTGTGTGATGGCCAGAGTGGCAGGGCTGTGGAGGGAGGAAAGGGGGCGCCAGAAAAGTGTGGGGAAGCCCCCCCACCCCCGCGAACCTGATGCTTCCCAGACCTGCAGTTAGTCCAGGCGCTGTTGCTTCAGCCGGGGAAGGGCCTCCAGGCTGGCTGTCTCGCTCCCCACCCTCCAGGGCACTGACTGGCAGGGGAGCCTATGGCATCAGTGTCCGTCCCAGCAGGAACGCCAGCAGAGTGCTGGGTGCCCCTGGAGCTCAGCGTCCTGACTCTTGATCCTCTGCGCCCAGGGAGCAGGAGCCCAGCTCAGAGGACTGCCCTGGTCCTGGAGGGAGGGCACGGCACCTCGGGTCTGGCTTTGGAGTCACACATCTTGAGAACAGACAGCACCCCAACTTCCGACTGCACCTCGCTAGTCTGAGGTGTCCACGTGGGACCCTGCTGAAGTCCATAGGCCAGAGAGAAAATCCATTCCTCCCTAAAATGTCTTGTTTACTGTCTGGTTGTTACAGAGGAGCTAGTTAGGCAAATGAGCCATGTCCACAAGCTTGGTGCATCGAACAGAATGGATGCAGGATCCGTATCCGCTGGAGGTCGTGGAGCCCAGAGGACGGCTCACAAACGGCCACAGGACAGTCCCAGGTTTCTGAACATAAACCCCTGGCTGGTGTGGCGTCATCACTGAACCGAGGACCAGAAAGGAGGCCGTGAGGCAGGCAGGAGGGGTGGAGGGGAGGCAAGGATCCTGTCAGTCATGGTACACGTGGGCTGTCGGTGGGACAGACATCAGGTACACTGGACGGCGGAACTCAGACGGGAGGTTTGACGGTAGATGAGAGAAGTTGCTGACAGAAATAAAAAGTGGTGCTGCCGTCAAGTGTTCAGAAAGGAATGGGGAAACTGAGGCCACCTGCAAAGTGCAAGGAGGCAGGTCAAGGTAGGAGCGCCGAGGCCAAGGTAAGAGGACTGCAGGGTGTAAGCGCCGTGTGGACAGTGGTCCTACTGGGGAGCCCCCCAGACCCCCAGATGGAGTTGATCGTAGCATCCAGCATGCTTTGCTGTATTGCATACTTTTTATTTTTATTTTTTTTAAATATATTTTATTGATTTTTTACAGAGAGAAAGGGAGAGGGATAGAGAGTTAGAAACATCGATGAGAGAGAGACATTGATCAGCTGCCTCCTGCATACTCCCTACTGGGGATGTGCCCACAACCAAGGTACATGCCCTTGACCGGAATCGAACCTGTGACCTTTCAGTCTGTAGGCTGATGCTCTATCCACTGAGCCAAACCAGTTTGGGCTATACTTCTTTTAAAGAAAAAAATATATATCAGAAGCCATAAAAAATATACTCCCAAATTCCCATGGCACTAAAGTTTGAAGAACACTGAGACTCTAAAGCCTGAGCTTACAGAAAGGAGCCCCCCTCATCCACCGAGGATACGTTCCCAAGACCTGAAACCACCGATAATACCAAACCCCATATTTACATATTTCCTATACATACACATCCATGATAAAGTTTAATTTATAAATTAAGCACAAAAAGAGGTTAATAATAACTAATAATGGAATAGAACAATTATAACAATATGCTTCAATAAAAGTCACATGAGTGTGGTCTCTCTCTCAAAATATCTTTTGAAATGTTTATTCTGGAATTTTCCATTTAATATTTTTGGATCACAGTTGGCCCAGGGTAACTGGAACCTCAGGACCACTATATGAGGGTTACTTCTGTAATTGCAGAGGATTACTACAAGAGGGATTTTTCACTGTAGCTGATAAAATAATCTTTTTAAAATTGATTTGAGAGCCAGACAGACAGACAGAGGGAGAGAAACATTGGTTTGTTGTTCACTTATTTATACATTCATAGATTACTTCTTGCATGTGCCCTGACCAGAGATCAAACCTGCAACTTTGGCCTATAGGGACAAAGCTCTAAACAACTGGCCAGGGTGATAAAATGATCCTTAAAATTATCATTGAAATGAAAACTAAAAGTGTCAATTCTCAAGTAATTTGATCTCTGCAAATACATCCTCAGGCCCTGTTTTGAGTGACATCACCAGAACCAAGCACCCACACAGCAAACCCTCCCTTTTCTCCCTCCCCACTTACCCAGTGTATATGGCCCAGCACAGCACACACTGTTAACAAATTTTGTTGACTGAGTATGTGAAGAAAGGGAGGATTTGTGAAGTCAATGGCAAAGTATCCATTCAGAACGTGCCTCTCTCTGAAGGCTGTGAAGTGGGGGAACAGGGGAACAGCTGGAAGACAGGGAGGGGACCAGTGCCAGGGAAGGTTTGTCAGTCCCCATTCCCTGCTCTGTGTCCTCTCACACCTGCAGTCTAGGGTGGGTCAGCGGGGACCTGGAGAGTGGGAGGAGCCTGGGCAGAGGTGGCTCCGTGGGAAATCTCAGCCCTGGAGGGAGCAGAGGATCTGCTCGCTCCCTTCACTCATTTCTTAGGCAAGGGAACCAGGACTGGCTCAGAGCCTCCTTCTCCCAAACGCAGGGAGCACAGTACACGCCTGTGAGAACGTGATGATGTCCTTGTTGTAAAGCCGAGGAAACTACGGTACAGAGAGCTGCATGGCTTGTCCAGATCGGGGGCACATGGCCTCCAGGCAGGCAGCCCCTCCGAGCGCTTCCTGCGGCTGAACAGGAGCTCCCTTCCCCCAGGACACAGCCTCCCAGGAGCTCAGGCTTCCCAGAGCCCCTGCCACCCCGTCAGCTGCTGTCTCCCCTGCTGGGGGTCCCTGTCAGGGTCCCTGGCTCCTACTTTCCTGTCTGGGGGCAGCCTCTGGGTGAGGGTGGAGACAAGAGGAACAAAGCCCCCCGCAAATCCTCAGTGGTTTCTGATCTCCTAGGAATCAACAGGATGGGGGCGGTGAGCTCAGCCTCCCCATTCCGCCCCAGTGGTCACACAGCAACTATGGCTATGGGATTGGAGTGAGGGGAAAGAAAACCCCAACACCCCGCTTTCCACCCCAGGCCCCAACTTCTCTGTATTTGTTTATTTACCTTGGAAAAGGCCCCATGGCCTTGGCAGGAAATGGGCCAATTCCAGGAGGCTCGGCCGGGCCGGGGAACAAGGAGCCACATTGTGCTCCACGCCGGGCGCTCCCCAACCTGGGCCTGCTGCGGAGCCCAAAGAGGGGGATCTGCGTGGGGGCCCAGGCAGGAAGGAGGCGTGGGGCTGAGGGGTAGCCAGCACTCCCAGCCAGCCTGCCTATGAAAGGGCTTCTGTGCAGGGCAGTGGGAGTGGATGAGGCAGGGCCACAGCAGGGGATGGCCCCTCGTGGCAGCCTAGAGCCCACCTGGCACTGACCCGCCAGCCTCCGGTGGAGGAAATAGACCCAGGAGTCACCTGGCCCTGGCGCCCCGGCCTACGCCCCCAGCTTCTTGCGGGCAGATGACACCCTTCCGTGGTGGGACATCCTGCCCTCAGCCTCCCCTCCAGGGTTCCAACTCCTGACAGGCAGCTCACCTGACCTCAAGCCTCCCGGGCTGGCGTAATCCAGGCTGGCTGGGGGCTTGATGTCATCATGGTGGGACTCGGGGAGGGCTGACCCCTATCCAACCTTACCAACATGCTGGTGTCCACACAGGCTGATCATTCAGTCATTCGCTCACTCATTCATTGCCCGGCTCCCTGTCTGTTGGACACACACTCCCCTCCTCTCAGTTGCTGTCACTCTGAGTTAAGGCAACCGTGTCCAAACCCGGCGCCCCTGTTCCCAGAGTGCTGTTGGAGAAATGCAGATCTGATGATGTCACTCCTGTGTCCACAGGAACGCAGGGCATCCTACTACTTTCTGGGTGAAGACGCTCACAGACCCTGTGAGCACAGCCCCAACTGCCTTCAGGTCCCAGAACACCAGTGACCGGGTGATAAAATGAAAGTAAGGGGACTGGAGGGGAGCGTCAGAAGTAAGATAGATTTCTCCCACCCCGCACTCAGGAGGGGCTTTAGGATGGACAGGTCCTTCTAGCTGGAAGAGAGTCCAAGGGATCTCAGAATTGGGATGAAGATTTGGAACAAGATATATGTCCAGCCATCACCTGGCTGGAGCCTCTACATCAAGTATGTCTGACTGGCGGCCGGCAGGTGGCATGCCTCCCTTAAATGCAGCCCACCAGGTGCGAATCTGGCATGCTTGCTCTAGGTCAGTGGTCGGCAAACTCATTAGTCAACAGAGCAATATCAACAGTACAATGATTGAGATTTCTTTTGAGAACCAAATTTTTTAAACTTAAACTTCTTCTAACGCCACTTCTTCAAAATAGACTCGCCCAGGCCATGGTATTTTGTGGAAGAGCCACACTCCAGGGGCCAAAGAGTTGCATGTGGCTCTCAAGCCGCAGTTTGCCGACCACAACTCTAGGTCTTCCCCCTACTACCCCACTCAGGGCCTCACTCTCTGCCCCACCCCTGCTTTCCTCACAGCTGGACTTTATCACAGTGTTCACCTGGTGTCCCCCCACCCCCGACTCCATCATCAGCTCCACCAGCGGGCACCAGGTCTGTCTCCTTCCCTGTGCAGGAGGTGCTCAGTCAATGGTATGCGATGCAGGAAGCAGGAAAGGAAGGGACTAGAATTAAAAGGGAGATGATCTGCCTAATTAGGGCAAGGGGATGTCCAATAAAGCCAAGAAAAAGGTTTTCTGAATGTACATGTTAAAAAGTTGACAAATTAGCTTAACTGGTTTTATGTATGTAGACATGTCTGTGTAAATAAAATTAGGTATTTGTGAAAAGTTTAATTTCACAGAAAAGTTTTCTATATGTATTGCAGTAATTTCACATTTATACTGATAGGTCTAGTAGATATGTTGGCCTGCATGCGTTAAAACTGCTGCAGATGCCGAGACCGGTTTGGCTCAGTGGATAGAGCGTCGGCCTGCGGACTGAAAGGTCCCAGGTTCAATTCCGGTCGGGGGCATGTACCTTGCTTGCGGGCACATCTCCACTGTGGGGTGTGCAGGAGGTGGCTGATCAATGTCTCTCTCTCATCGATGTTTCTGACTTTCTATTTCTCTCTCTTCCTCTCTGTAAAAAATCAATAAAATATATTTTTTAAAAAATTAAAAAAAAAACTGCTGCAGAAAGCACGACACTTGGCATGTGCTGATCCTTAGCTGGACATTGTTTACAAGCAGTAACCCTTGAATTTCAATATGTAACAATTAATAACAAAACAGTCCTGTTTATTTAATTAAGCAAATCTTGGTTAAAAGCATTTTAAAATTAACAGGGTGTTAATTTTCATAGATGACATACAGACCAGAAATTTTGTCCCATTAAATGCAAAGTCCATTCAATCGAGATCAGCACAATCAAGAGTTTACTCTATTGTAAAGATGTCAATTCTCCCCAAGTTAATCTATAACTTTGATCAATTAATCTCTCAATCCAATAGGATTATTTATGAAACTAGATGACCAAGTGCACCCAGAAGAGAAAACTGGAAAGAAGAGGCACGACAATGATAAAAATAAAGAGCAAAGGTGGGGAGCCTGCCCTCCGGGTATGAAAGCAACCTGCAGGGTCTCAGTAACGAAAGGAACGGCACCTGCCCGCTGCTGCCTCAGGCAGTGCTCACAGGCGCGGGCACTGTGAGGGGCAGCTCCTCTGTCCTGACCACCGGATCCGCAGGCGAATCCCACTCCACAGCTCAGGAAACGGATGCACCGAGTCAGGAAACGGGTCCAGGCTAGCCTGACGCGGCCCAGGCCCTGTTCTAAGCACTTGGCATCTCCTCTCCTCACAGCAACCCTACGCAGTAGGTACCATTACTAATTCCATCCAGTGGCAATGCATTAATACTGCCCAAAATGCTACAACGCCGCTGTAAAAAAGAAGGTGGACTGAGCTTTTACATGGGGCCAAAACTCATCAAGTGAAAATATTGAATTATGGTTATAGAATTATACACATATCATGTAAGAGAAACCAACCAACCAACAAATCACATGTGTACATGTGTGGAGAGGGATGTAAGGGCAAAGGGAAGAGAAACATCGATTGGCTGCCCCCTATGCATCCTTGCTGGGGACTGCAACCCAGGTGTGTGCCCCAACCGGGGAACTGAACCGAGGACCTCTTGGTTCATGGGTTGACTTCAACCACTGAGCCACACTGGCCAGGCACTTTTTTCTTCTTAAATAGCAAAATGTAACACACAGAAAAGTGCCCAAAACTTATGTGTTCGCATTAAAACATCAAATGAACACTCGTGTGGTCCCCAAAAAAGGACACTGTCAGCCCTCGGAAGCCACCTGCCTGCCCTTCTGAAACCTAACCAATTCCTTGCCCCCACCCTGGCAGTCACATCCTGCCTAACAATTTTGATGTTCACCTCTTTGCATTTCTTGAACGTTTATCATAAATGTCAATCTAGTTTCATTTAGCCTCTTCTAAACTTTATATAAATGAACAGTCTGTATTCTGTTAGGCCTGGATTCTCTCACTCAACCTTATGGTTTAAAGACTCACCATGTTGATGTACATAACTGTCATTCTTGCATTTTTATTGCTCCATAGATTCTTACTCAGTGTACTTAAAAATTTTTTTATAACAAAACAAGAACAGGATGATTTAAGAAAGGCAAGGTGCCCTAGCTGGTTTGGCTCAATGGATAGAGCGTCAGCCTGCAGACTGAAGGTCTCCTGTTTGATTCTGGTCAAGAGCACATGCCCGGGTTGCAGGCTCGGTCCCTAATGTGGGGCAAGGGGGGCAGGTGGGGAAGGGGGGGCGTGCAGGAGGCAGCCAATCAATGATTCTCTCTCATTATTGATGTTTCTCTCTCTCTTCCCTCTCCTTTCCTCTCTGAAATCAGTAAAAAATATATTTTTTTAAGTTTAAAAAAATTTAGAAAGGTCCAGGTGCCAGCAGATTTGCTGTCTGCTGAGAGCCCATCTCTGGTTCGTAGATGACCATCTGCTCTCTATGTCTTTCATGGTGAAAGGCTAAGAGCGCTCCGCAGTCTTTAAAAAAAATAGAGGCACTAATCCCATCCCCGAGGGCTCCACCCTCTGGACCAAATCACCCCCCAAAGGCCGCTTCCTAATGCCATCACCGTGAGGCTTAAGCTTCAACATAGAGATTTTATTTGGGGGCGGGGTTCAAGCCCCAGACTGGAAACAACCCAAATAAATATCCATCATTAGGAGAATGAAAAAAGAAACTTTTTTTTTTTTACAATGGAGCTCTACTCAGCCATGAGAATGACCAAGTACAGCTACATGCCAACAGCAGAGATGAGTTACACAAATAATATGCTGAGCAAGAGAAGCCAGCACAAAAGAGCAAATACTGTGTGACTCCATTTGTACAACATTTAAGAACAGGTGCAGCTAAGCTGAAATGAGGCAGTGAGAACAGGAAACATGTTGCTGGAAGGGATAAAAACAAGCCTTCTCGGTTGATGGGCAGGCTCTGTGTCTATAGGGGGGTGTTACACTAGGGTGTTCACTTTGTTAATAATTTATCAAGCTGAATGCTCAGGAGTTGTGCATTTTAATGTAAATTATATTTCAATTTTAAAAAACTATATGTACATGTATTAATTTAATTACAGAATTAACTGTAAATAAGTAAAAGCCTCCCAATTTCATTCCCTTGTAAGTAGGCATACGTGTTCCTGTCTGTAAAGGTCTAGAGAGACACACTACTCATGCCAACAGAGGCCCCTTGCAGAGAGGCGGAAGGTGGGTGCTCAGAGTGTGGATTTTCGCTTGGTTGCTATTTAAAGTATATATGGTTATAAGTTTTATATATATACATATACATATATATGTGTGTATATATATATATATACACACATATATATGTATATGTATATACCACATTTCCCCCATCTTTCAGGTAATTTATGGATGCCATCCCAATAGAACTTTTCTTGTTTTGAGGCAGACTGTTCACAGACCCAATTTTCCACTTCTTCATACGTTTTGAAGTGCTGCTCAGAAAGTGCGTGTGCCATGAATCGGAACAAGTGGTAATCTGAAGGAGCAAGGTCTGGTGAATACGGCGGGTAGGTCAATACTTCTCAGGCAAGATCTTTTAATGTGTCTTTAGCTGGTTTTGTGTTATTATGAAGCAAAATTACTTTACCGTCTCTTCTGGCCCATTCTGGTTGTTTCACGATCAAAGCGCGATTCAAATTGATTATTTATTGTTGGTAATGGTCAGTATTAACAGTTTCACCTGGTTTTAGGAGCTCATAATACACTACACCTTCTTGATCCCACTAACACAGCATTGTCTTCTTTCCAAAGCGGTTTGGTTTTACAGTTATATCAAATCGCATATATATTAACATATGTGTAACTCCATCTATTGAAAACAATCCGAATTAGCAACCGGTACACCTAGTAAGTGGGGAGTTGGTCAGGAGGGCTGACAGTGAGCTGGGGGCGAGGCCTTGATTGCCAGACTGGACCTTTTGGGTCTGGCCTTACAGAAGGTGGGAGCCCATGAAGACTTTGGAGCAGAGTAGATGAGGTGCGTCAGGAAGATGTGGCCTCTTTTATTTTATTTTATTTATTTATTTATTTATTTATTTATTTATTGTTAAAATTTAATTGATTTTTATTTATTTATTTATTTTAATATAGTCTATTGATTTTTTGCAGAGAGGAAGGTAGAGAGACAGAGTTAGAAACATCAATGAGAGAGAGACATCGATCAGTTGCTGTAACCAAGATACATGCCCTTGACCAGAATCGAACCTGGGACCCTTCAGTCCACAGACCGACGCTCTATCCACTGAGCCTCTTTTAGAAGGGGTCAAAAGACAGAGGAGGAGGAGCAGGAGGAGGAGGTTGGCTGGAGACGCCCACTGGCTGGCCCAACTCATGTGGAGAGGAAGGAGCATGGAATCATGGATTTTTCTCCTCTGCAGAGGCTGAGTATGGCCTGCTGAGCTCTCCTGGGCCACCTTCCCACGTTCCCCAGAGGAACAGGCACAAAGGAGAAGGGCGGAGCATCAGGCAGGAGGAGGAGCCCACAGCTCTTGTTGTTGTGTACTGTTCCCTGCATGCCAGCCTACAAGAGGAGGTGAAACTGGGCTGGTCAACAGCCAGGGCCGATGTACTCATGGGGTTCAGTGGGCACCGTGTCAGGGCCCACACATTTCTAGGGACCCACCAAAATGCTTTCTTTTAAAAACAGGAGAGAGAGAACCAAGATGGTGGTATAAGGTATACACCTATACGTGCAGCCTCTCGCAAGCACATCAAAACTACAAGTAAAAGACAAAACAACTACCCCCCAGAACCACGGGAAAGCTGTTGGAATGGAAGTTCTACAACTAGAAGGAAAGAAAAAAGTGCATTGAGACCTGGTAGGACATACAGAGGCTTAGAAAGGCAGAGGTGCGGAGACGCGCGTGAATCAGGCTGGTGTGTGCTGTTTTTTTCAATTGGGAGGGAGTTACAAGTTCCTGACTGCTCTGAACTCCAGTTTTTGGCGAGATTCTGGAGTCCCAGACTCATACAGGGAGAAAATGGACTGTCTGCCATCAGATCAGAAAGGGAGGGTGGCCTTCTCACAAAGGTGCACACAGGAATCATTGTTTACTGCGCTGGGGTGCAGGACGTGGGAAATGAGGAGGTGGAAACACAGAGACTTAGAGGGGGCTGACTAGCAGCCATTGCTGTTTGCCATGCCCTAGTGATTCCCTGAGAACCCGCCCTGCCCAATTTACAAACCCACCGAGCTGTATGTAGGGGCTTTTGCATATGAATGGCTGCTTAACCTAACAAATTGCAACTGGGTCAGACAACTCCAAAACTTCCAAACTCCAAGCAAAGAAGAGAAATCTGCCGATCTCCCTGTAGCTCCTGCTGGGTGGCCTCTTGCACCTCTTTGGAGATTCAGGAACCAGTGTATCTAGAGGTCAGTGTGAGAAGACACCAGATTTCAACTCCTCACATACATAAGTGACACACTCAAGAGGCAGACTCGGCGAGCACCAAAGCCCCACTGAAGCAAGTCCTGCCCCATAGGGGTGTCTCCAGCACAGCAGTTCTTCCATTAATAGACACAGCTAATCCTCACAGTCAACTGGCCTGGAGGTCAGTACCTCCCAGTGTACCAATAACAATCAAGGCTTAACTACAACAAGACAGTGTACCCAGCCCACAAAGGGGTGCACCAAGAGTGTCCACCTCAGGTGATTGGGGAGGCAGAGTTACTGGGCCATAAAGGACAACTAGCACAGAAAGCCACTCCATCAACACAAGGAAGCAGCCAAAATGCGGAGACAAAGAAACATGTCACAAATTAAAGAAATGGAGTAAACTATGGACATACAGTTCAAAACCACATTTATAAGGTTACTCAAGAATCTTCTACAAACTGCTGAGAAACTTAGTGAGACCTCTGAGAAACGTAGTGAGACCTTAAAGGATCTTAATGAAAATGCCAAAAAAAAAAAAAGGAAAAGGACCAGTCAGAAATTAAGCATACACTACTGAAATAAAGAATAATATACAGAAATCCAGTACCAGACTAGAGGACTCCAAGAATCAAACCAAAGATCTGAAATATGAGGAAGCAAAAAACACCCAACCAGAAAAACAAAGAGAAAAAAAGAGTCCAAAAATGTGAAGGTAGTGTAAGGAGCCTCTGGGACAACTTCAAGCATACCAACAAGAATTATGGGGGTGCCAGAAGAAGAGAGAGAGCAAGATATCGAAAACCTATTTGAAGAAATAATGACTGAAAATTGTCCCCACCTGGTGATAGAAATGGATTTACAAGTCCAGGAAGCACATAGAACCCCAAACAAAAGGAATCGAAAGAGGACCACACCAAGACATATCATAATTAAAATGCCAAGGGCAAAAGACAAAGAGAGAATCTTGAAAGCAGCAAGAGAAAAACAGTTAGTTACCTACAAGGGAGTACCCATATGACTGTCAGCTGATTTCTCAACAGAAACTATGCAGGCCAGAAGGGAGTGGCAAGAAATATTCAAAGTGATGAATAGCAAGAACCAAAAACCAAGAGTGCTCTACCCAGCAAAGCTATCATTCAGAATTGAAGGTCAGATAAAGAGCTTCACAGACAAGAAAAGACTAAAGGAGTTCATCACCACCAAACCAGGATTATATGAAATGCTGAAGGGTATTCTTTAAGAAGAGGAAGAAGAAGAAAAAGGTAAAGATAAAAATTATGCACAACAAAGTGATAACAAATACATACATATAAACAAGTGAATCTAAAAATTAAGTGAATAAAAAATCTGATGAACAGAATAAACTGGTGAATATAATAAAAGCAGGGGCATAGAAAGGGAATGGATTGACAATTCTCGGGGGGAAAGGAGTGGGAGGGGTGCGGGAAGAAATTGGACAAAAATTGTACACCTGTGGATGAGGACAGTGGCAGGAGGTAAGGGCATGGGGACAGGAGGAGGGAATAAGGTGGAGGGGAGCTATGTGTGTGTGGGGGGAAGAGTAGCATCTGTAATAAACTGAACAATAAAGATTTATTTCAAAATAAATAAAAACAGGAGAAAAAACAGTTAGGTCAAAAGTTTTTATATATAACATTAATATATTCATAAAATGTAATGTAATCATAAGATATAGCTCATATAGTCATAAAATTTAATTTTTTAATATTTTGTTTTAATGGAGAAAGGGGCCAGGGAAGCAAAAATGTCTAAGGACCAGGAAAGTAAAAATGCAGTCCTAATGACAATGGGGGCTTCAAATGACAACTTGAGACAAGTTTACCCAGAGTCCTGGAAAGGCTGAGGGGTGTGCATGCCAGAGAGAGAGAGAGAGAGAGAGAGAGAGAGAGAGAGAGAGAGAGAGAGAGAGAGAGGTGGAGTGTGGGGAGGGGAGGTCAGGTGTGAAGGGACAGTGCTGAGCCGTCACTGCGGGTCCTCAGGTCCCTGGAACACTGGCTCCACCAGTTCCTTTACCTGCTGAGAAACAGCAGCCCAGAGATACCTGGCTTATCTAAGATGACAGCTGCAGGGCACAGTGCTCTGCTCATCTCGTGACATTGCCTCCCAGGGCCTGAACGTGACATTGCCTCCCAGGGCCTGAACGCCTCCAAGAAAGCCATGTGGTTGTCCCTGTGTGAGTGGGACCTGCAGAAAGGTAGTACTTGCAACAGAACAAGACATATTGGGGGAGGGAGGCCTTCTGTCCTTCCCATGAGATAACTCCCCTTTCCCCCATCCCTAGGAAAGGTCAGGGCTGGCATAAGCCAAGATGGAGGGACATGTTTTCTGCCCATGGGAGCTCCTGGGGCAGATCTTCATGGGAAAGGGACCATGTTTCAGTCATGCTGACCAGGCCAGGGAAGCAAGTGGACCTGTCAGGTGCGATGACCTGAGGCAGAGAATTAAGAATTAGGGAGGGCACTGGCCTAGTGCCAGGAGGCTTGGGGTTCAGCTCTATCCCTCAGCTTCAGTCTTCTCATGTAAAATGGAGGTAATGAAAGACCTGGGTGTGAAAGGGCTTCATAGGACACACGGACCCAGGACCGACTGTAATCTGAAAGGGCTGATGGGAGAAGGGGTCTGTGCTGTGGAGAGCTGGGAGCCTCTCCCTAGGTGTGGTGGGGCCTGGGGCAATGTTCACACCTTCTCCTCGAGGGAGGACTAGGCTGGGGTGGCTAAAATTCATGTCTCCCCCCCTCTGACAGGCTTTGTTGGGCTTCTGCCCTCACGCCCTGAGAGGCCAGTGTGGCCGGGACCCAGGCCCCTGGGTAGGCTGCAGTGGCAGGGGTGGGGCAGAGGAATGGCTCAGAACGCACCAGGGACCTTCCACCTGGAGCCTCCTCAGGTGTGTGTTGGGTGGTGGTGTGTGTAGGGGGTGGTGGATGGCAGGGGGTGTGTTTGGGGGGATGAGAACCAGCTTGCCTGGAGGGCAGGTGACTTTCCCTGAGGGAACAACAGAGGGAGCCCCACGGAGAGCCAGCGGCCTCAGGGAGGGGGGGTCCCGGGTCTCTCCAGGCTGCCTTCTTAGGGGGCAATGTGGGGCCCTCTCTGGGCTGGGCGGGGTGGTGGAGGGCAGCGGGGCCCACGCTGGGACTCTTTCCTCCTGGCTCGGCAGCTGAGGTTGTTTTTTCCCCTCGGCCACGGCCGAATTTCCCCTCGAGCTGGATCAATAAGCAGCAGGTCCAACGTCAACGAAACAGGAGCTGGAGCTGCGGCACAAAAGCGGCTTTCAGCAGTGGCGGGCGCCTCTGGGCGTCCTGGCCACAGGGTGGCCACAGCGGCCCTGGCGGGCTGGGGCTGGACACAGATGGGGGCTCTCTAGAGGTGGGGTACCCTTTGCCCCCACATGCGCAGTCACCACGTCCCTTCCCAGCAGCACCCCTTCAGGCCCCCTGAGCCAGTAGCTGCTCTGAAAGGGCCTGCTTCCTGCTGTTAGTGATTCCTGCCCTCCTTCCCTCTCTGCTCTTAAAGCACCTCCTTCTCCAGGACTCACAAACTTGTCACTTCTATTGGCCCCAGCCGACCCCCAAAAGAGACCACGTAAACACCCTTTTTCTTAAAACCTTCCCATGCTCCCCATTGGCCAAGGGTCAATCCTGGCTCTCCTGCTTCACGAGGGCCCTGGCAGGCTGCTTCCATCTTCTCTCTAATGAGTTCAGTGCCGTTCCCTCTGCCTAGAGCACTCTTCCCCCTCTTAGCTGGCTCCCAGTTGGGTTTAAGAATCTGCTCGTAGCCTGACTGGTTTGGTTCAGCAGATAGAGTATCAGCCTGCGGACTGAGGGGTCCTGAGTTCGATTCCAGTCAAGGGCATGTACCTTGGTTGCAGGCACATCCCCAGCAGGAGATGTGCAGGAGGTGGCTGATTGATGTCTCTCTCTCATCGATGTTTCTAACTCTCTATCCCTCTCCCTTCTTCTTTGTAAAAAATCAATAAAATATATTTTAAAAAAAGAAGAAGAAGAATCTGCTCGTGTGTCACCTTCTGTGAACCTACCCCCAAGTTCCCTCTTCAATCACAGATGTCAGCTGACACCAGAGTTGTCACTGTTCTAGTGGACCAGGAGCAGTGAGAGGACAGGTGCCCTGTCTTGTTCATCTTGTGTCCCCAGCACCCAGCCTGGTCTGTGCTATGTGCTGTGTAGGGTGCAAGGTAGGTACTCAATTAATGTGTGCTACCCACAATTCCTGTAAAATCACATGGACATTCATTTACATAAACTAAATGCAAACTAATCTACAGTGGCAGCAGTTCAATGGTCACCTGAGAGGGGTTGGAGGAGTACAAGAACACTTTTGGGGGGGGGGTAAAGAACATACTATTATTATTTTTTAATCCTGGTGTTATGGCTTGCCTTTAGGCAAGTTGCCTCAACTCTCTCTTTTTTATCTTTATTGTTGAAAGTATCACAGATGTTCTCCATTTTCCCCCATTGACCTTGTGCTTCAACCCTCTTTAAGACTGTTCCCTCCTCTAAAAATCAGAATAAATAATAATCACCTCATAGGGTGTTTTGAGGATTGAATGAGATTTAAATTAATACTCAATAAATGGTAGTTACTTTTAAGCTCATTTCACCCTATATTGACCAGTTATTATATATACCAGTTATTAACTTTTTAATGTACTACTTCCCAGTAAGATATTTGCGTTTTAACTGGAAGATATTCTCTGGATCAATTATGGTAATAATTTCACAGGTATATCCATATGTTAAAACTCATCAAATTGTATACTTTAAGTATGTGCACGTTCATTTTACATCAATAATGTACCTCAATAATGCTATAAAAATTCACATACCGCCGAGACCGGTTTGGCTCAGTGGATAGAGTGTCGGCTTGCGGACTGAAAGGTCCCGAGTTCGATTCCAATCGGGGGCATGTACCTTGCTTGCGGGGCACATTTCCACTGTGGGGCATGCAGGAGGCAGCTGATCGATGTCTCTCTCTCTCATCGATGTTTCTGACTTTCTATCTCTCTCCCTTCCTCTCTGTAAAAAATCAATAAAATATATTTTTAAAAAAATTCACATACCTATCGACACAGACTCTACACTATAGAAATAAAAGTACAAATCCATTCAGGGGTCAGCAAATGTTTTCTGTAAAGGACCAAATAGTAAATATGTTCAGCTTTGGGGGCCATATTGTCATCATAGCTCAAAAGGAACCATAGATTCTAAACCAATGAGCATGGCTGTGTTCCAATAAAACGTTATTTAATCCAGTGTGCTGGATTTGGCTTGTGGACCACAGTTTGCAGAACCCAGTTACAGATACACATACTCCTGTATCTGCGTGGCTGATCTAGATCAGAACAAGCCACTTAAATGTCTATCCAATGGGGATTAGCTAAATAATTTATAATAAATCCTCACTGTGAAGATCAGAGAGACTATTTTTAAAAAATGGTTGGGCCCTGTGTGTGTTGATAAGGAAAGATATTTATGAAAGTAATTTAAAAATACTTTTATTATGAAAAATTTTAAATATACAGAAAAGTTTAACAAAATTTGTAGTAAGAACCTGAATGTTCACCACCTAGATTTTACCATTAACATTTTACTTATTTTTACAATATATTCATCCCTTGATTCATGATAGATTATCAGGTGAAAAAAATGAGGCATGAAATATACTATATTCATTCCATTTTCTCACAAGTATCAGAAAAAAGTATCAGAAGAGATTCCTGAACTTCTTTTAAAAAATCCTCACCCAAAGATATATGTTTATTGATCTCAGAGGAGAGACATCGATTGGTTGCCTTGTGTAGGCATCCTGGCCTGGGGTCAGACCTGCCACCTGTTGATGTATCGGGCAACGCTCCAACCAAGTGAGCCACCAGCCAGCATGAGATGTTTGACCTCTATATTGATTAGCTGAGTGCTGGGATTGTATGTAAGAAAAGGAAGAAATGACTGTGTTATTTCTCTGCTCATCTCAAATGTTGAATTAGTTGTGAAAAGTGTAAAGCCCTAAGAAGAAATTTTTAAAATACTTCTTTAGTAAAAATGAAAGTCTAGTCCAGCCCTTAACATTTCCTTAAAGGGAAACTTACTGAGAACCAGGGCTCAAGCTTCAGGGAGGTGGGCTCATTCCCTGAGGTCTGCCTGAGGGTCTCACCCAGCCCTGCAGTGCACAGGCATGCACCCACAGGAATAACCAGGCCCTTGCATGTCCTTGGGTATACACACACACTTAATTCACCCTTCACACCCCCACTCATAGCACATACTTGTGCCAAAGCCCACCTCTGTCTGCCCAGGCTGCAGTGACTCTCCACACCCCACCCCTGCGCAGGAGCAGGTGTGTCCATGTACCTGCTGGGTCCTCCATCACCAGTTGTGCCCCCTGAGGGGCGTCCAGGGCACCTGGAAGAGATACAGGACCGGCCGTCCTTCAAGTTCCTGTTTATTTACAGACACCTCTGTCCCCAAAAGTGCAATCAACATCCCTTTCCTAATCTCAGGCCCCACTTATAGTCGGCCTCTTCCAGAAGGATCTATGGCCCCCTCTTCATTACATTCTTTTCATACAACAGACGTTTATGAGAGCCTCTTCCCAGCCATGCAACAAGCCACCCAGGAGCTCCCAGGCTTGTGGGGAGACAGGCACAGGTGTGGTGGCTGCCGGGCACAGAAGCAGGCACCAAGTGGGGGTTGTCCTACAAATGGCAATAGCAGAGCTGAGTTTGGGAGGGAAGGACCGGCAGATGTCCGGTGGAGGTGAGTGGTGGCTACTGTCAGAGAGAATGTGGTAGGAAGGGCCGCAGGAGAGACTGGTGGTGGGAGGGGGACAGAGGTCAGGAAGGTATCCCTTCCCACTTACGCAGGGCAACTTGGCTCACAGCCAAGGGCCCCAGGAAGGGAGGTGTCTCCCCCAGAAAAGGGACTCCATTCCCACCTCGCCTGCCCCTCTGGCCCCCTCTGCCCAGTAGAGCAGAAATGGGGGTGGGCATTGATGGTAATCTCCCTCTTCCCAGTCCCCTCCGGTCCTCCTCATAGTCTCCCTTTCAGTGAGCGCCTGGGGCATTGTTCCGCCTTTGTAAAGAGGAGGATCGAGTGACAAAGCCGGGTGGGTGGGCAGGCGGCCCAAGAGGCCTCTTCTCTCCCAGGCAGCATCTGTATGGGGGAGGGGCTGTTCCATAACCCCTCCCCACCTCTGGCTTCCCAGGAGCAGCTGTTACCATGGTGACAGGCCTGGCATCCCCTGGATCCTGGGGCACCCTTCCCATTACACTGCCAGAAGAAGGGCCCCTGATTCCTCCACACTGGGGCGGGGGTGGGGGGTGAGGGGGGAGGTAAGGGAGTTAGGGGGGATGGGGCACAAAAAACCTGGTTCCCAAGCCAGTCCTAACAATGGGAAGCCTCCACCAGTCTGAGCTCCCAATCTGGCTGCCAGCAAAGGAGCAGCTCTGGAGCCCCCTCCTCCCACCAACACCATAATGTAGGGGCTCAGGAGGTAGGGTGATGCTCCACTATCATCCATGCAGCTGTACCTCCTTAGGGCAAGATACAGAGAAAAAATGTCCCCTTGGTCCTTGAGCAGCTGCTAGTATTGAAGCAGAGGGGGGATGGATGGCGTGCTGAGTGCACAAGTAGGTGGACAGAGAGTGGACAAGGATCCTGGGCCCACAGGGCAGAGCCTCCAGCTCCGTCCAGGAGAGGGGGCTGCCCTTGGGAGGTGATGCTTGACAGCCAGAGCAGCCGAGAAGGGCCTCTGAGCGGGGGAGATTGGAGGCAAGACAGAGGTGGCACCTTGTTTCCCCGGAGGAGTTGGAATAGCGGGGAGGGGGAGGGGGTTGGCAGGAAATGAAGAGGCAAGTGGGGAAGTTCTGCCTGGAAGTGTTTCTGTTGCCATCTCCAGGAGCAAGAGCTGCCACCTGTGTAATGGGAAACTGCCACTGGCATTTTGGCAACGAACCTCTGTTATCCTTGACCAGGTGACCAGAGTCGCATCCTTTTCCCAGAGGTACCTCCCTTCCGCACCACCTCCTTGGGAAGTTCAGTACTTATCTTGCAGCAGCACCTCTCATGGCTCAGGTGAGCCAAGCATACACTATGCCCTGGGCACAGTGCTGGCTGCATCTCCTTGGATGCGCAGTCTTTCATGTGCCCGTGAAGAACAAGAGGCTGGATGCATGCCTGCAACAGAGCATGTTTCTTTCCTCCTCTCTTCCTCATTCTAGTTCAGCTCTTAGAAGGGGTGAGCACTAATTACAGCCCGGCCCTGGCTCCTTCTTGGGCCCCCACCACATGCCAGGCTCTACAGCAGGGTGAGCTGGGTCAGCTGGGCAGGAGCCCCTCCTCTGCTGGGGACCGGCAGCCTGATGTAGTGGAAGAGCCTGAATGCCAACCCTGACCCTTGTGAGTTCTGTAATCTAGGGCAAATAGCTTAAGTTTTCTGAGCCTCAATTTCTCATCAGTAAAAGGGGCTCAGAGCTCCTTGTAGGATATGAGAGTTTAAAAGGTCACGGTAAAATGCCCGGCGTAGGGCTGCTTGGCTTTCCACAGGTCCTCAGTCAGTCTCCTAGCCCTCCTGCTGGTCACTCCCTTAGTCATTCATCCTCTAAGCATCCCTGACCAGCGGCCAGGGTGACTGAACTTGTGCTGAGCACACATGTTGGATCTGAGTCTGAGTCCTGCAGATACTCCTAGGCGGTGAGGGCAGATGAGAGGTGGGCAAAGGAGTGGGACCGCAGTCTCAACGTGAGTCCCAAACCAGAGCAGGGCCCCTTGGGTGGTTTGCTGGATGCCCTTGACTTTCACCCACAGAGCTACCCAGGAGCAATGGAGGGTACCTGGCTGAGCAGAAGGGGGAGGACTGAGGTGCTCTGGGACCCTAGGGAGCCCCACCAACCAGCCCCTCAGAAACACCTTCCCAACCTGGGGGTATACAAGTGGGTAGAGTGGGCAGTAAGGGGGTCTCAGTCTCAGACCTCATTCACTTATTGTCATCTGTCACCGATAGACTGAACCATATGCCTAGGGGTTCACAGTTACTGCTTTGTGTCCTGCCTTGGTGGTTCCATCTGTACCACAGGAAGGACAGTTCTCCCCATCTGCACAGTTTAAGTGAGGCCCACGGAAGCAGCGGGAGTAATAATTCAATATCATCCTGATAGTATAGTGAAAGGAAATCACGGAGTGTGAGCGGGCAGACCATGTCGTACTTCAGCCCGTCCCACAGGACCGCACCCCCCCACCCCCCGCCCCGGGGTGGCTGCGGGACGCGGCGCCTTTAAAGCCCAGGCGGGGGCGTGCCCGGTGCGTGAAGGACCCGCCTCTGGGCTTGTCCACCCGGCGCCCCACCCCGAGGCTTGTAGCGGCGGCCGTGGGAGGCGGCGCCGGCTCAGGCTCCTCGGCCGCTGGAGTGGCAGCGGCGGTGGCGACTCGGCGCCGCTATCGCTCGGGTGGCTTTCCTGCGCGCTGCCCAGCGCGCCCCGCCGCGCCTGGACACACGCGGGCGGCTCGGCGATGGCCCGCGCTCCGGGACGAGCCGGGCGGGCATGGGGGCGCCGGATGGCGCGGCCCGAGTGAGCCGGGGCCGACCTCCCGCCTCCGGCCGGGGCAGCCCGGGATGGCCGTGCCGCCGTTCCGCCGGGCGCTGCTGCTGTGGCAGCTGCTGGCGGCGGGTGGCGCGGCACTGGAGATCGGCCGCTTCGACCCGGAGCGTGGGCGCGGGCCGCCGCCGTGTCAAGCGGTGGAGATCCCCATGTGCCACGGCATCGGCTACAACCTGACCCGAATGCCCAACCTGCTGGGCCACACGTCGCAGGGCGAAGCAGCCGCCGAGCTGGCCGAGTTCGCGCCGCTCGTGCAGTACGGCTGCCACAGCCACCTGCGCTTCTTCCTGTGCTCGCTCTACGCGCCCATGTGCACCGACCAGGTCTCGACGCCCATCCCTGCCTGCCGCCCCATGTGCGAGCAGGCGCGGCTGCGCTGCGCGCCCATCATGGAGCAGTTCAACTTTGGCTGGCCCGACTCGCTGGACTGCGCCAGGCTGCCCACGCGCAACGACCCCCACGCGCTCTGCATGGAGGCGCCCGAGAACGCCACGGCCGGCCCCGCTGAACCCCACAAGGGCCTGGGCATGCTGCCTGTAGCGCCGCGCCCCGCGCGGCCCCCCGGAGAGGCAGCCCCGGGCCTGGGCGGCGGCGGCGGCGGCGGCGGCACCTGCGAGAATCCGGAGAAGTTCCAGTACATAGAGAAGAGCCGCTCCTGCGCGCCGCGCTGCGGGCCGGGGGTCGAGGTGTTTTGGTCGCGGCGGGACAAGGACTTCGCGCTCGTCTGGATGGCCGTGTGGTCTGCCCTGTGCTTCTTCTCCACGGCCTTCACCGTGCTCACCTTCCTGCTGGAGCCGCACCGCTTCCAGTACCCCGAGCGCCCCATCATCTTCCTCTCCATGTGCTACAACGTCTACTCGCTGGCCTTCCTCATCCGCGCCGTGGCCGGGGCCCAGAGCGTGGCCTGTGACCAGGAGGCGGGGGCGCTCTATGTGATCCAGGAGGGCCTGGAGAACACGGGCTGCACCCTCGTCTTCTTGCTGCTCTACTACTTTGGCATGGCCAGCTCACTGTGGTGGGTTGTGCTGACTCTCACCTGGTTCCTGGCCGCCGGCAAGAAGTGGGGCCACGAGGCTATCGAGGCCCACGGCAGCTACTTTCACTTGGCGGCGTGGGGCCTGCCGGCCCTGAAGACCATCGTGATCCTGACGCTGCGCAAGGTAGCTGGGGACGAGCTGACTGGGCTCTGCTATGTGGCCAGCATGGACGCGGCTGCGCTCACAGGTTTCGTGCTGGTGCCCCTCTCCTGCTACTTGGTGCTGGGCACCAGCTTCCTCCTGACTGGCTTCGTGGCCCTCTTCCACATCCGCAAGATCATGAAGACAGGCGGCACCAACACAGAGAAGCTGGAGAAGCTCATGGTCAAGATAGGGGTCTTCTCCATCCTTTACACAGTGCCTGCCACCTGCGTCATTGTGTGCTACGTCTACGAACGCCTCAACATGGACTTCTGGCGCCTTCGGGCAACAGAGCAGCTGTGTTCCCCAGCCAGTGTGCCCGGTGGCCGGCGGGACTGCTCGCTGCAAGGGGGCTCGGTGCCCACTGTGGCTGTCTTTATGCTAAAAATCTTCATGTCGCTGGTGGTGGGCATAACCAGCGGTGTCTGGGTCTGGAGCTCCAAGACTTTCCAGACCTGGCAGAGCCTATGTCACCGCAAGATGGCAGCTGGCCGGGCCCGGGCAAAGGCCTGCCGGGCCCCAGGAGGCTATGGCCGTGGCACCCACTGCCACTATAAAGCTCCCACCGTTGTCTTGCACATGACTAAGACGGACCCCTCTCTGGAGAACCCCACACATCTCTAGGTACACAGGCCTACTCAGGGCGGCTGTTGCCCCTTCCTATACCCCCCCGCCCCTCTCTGGAGGAGACAGCTGACTAGCAGCTGCCCAGCTGTCAAGGTCAGGCAAGTGAGTGCAAGGGGGCTGAGGACCAGGGCAGGGAGAGTCTCCTTCAAGCCTCACATGTGAGGACCCAGTGAGGCTCACTCCCATATGGCCTAGAGCAGGGGGTGGGCCTAGGTAAGCCCCCACAGTGTCCCAAGGGAGTATGTGGAGAAGGGGCAGAAAGGGGCATGGTCCAGCAGGGAGTTTATTTAATGATGTAATTTATTGTTGAGTTTCTCTGGAAGCTGTGACTGGAATAAACCCCCCCATGTGGCATCCCTGAGTCCTCTCTGGGCTGGGAAGGTGGGAGGTAGGAGGGTAGGGGCTCTGCAGGAATCTCCTTTGTGAGCAGAGCTGGGGTGGGTTTCTGACCCTGTTCTTTAGCTCCCCACCAATCAGGAGAATGTCCCCCATGGAACAGCTGTGTTTTGCAAGTCTCAGATTCTGTGTGTGTGTGTGTTTCCCTTCTGCCTGTCTTTGCTCCTTTTTGGCAACCTGCTTGTCTGTTTCTGAAGTCTGGGTTCCTGCTTCCCAAAGTGAGACTGGGATGCCTGACTGCTGGGATACTCGGGGAATCCCCCAGGATGACATCCTCATCTCTGGTCCTGGAGAATCTAGCCTATTTGGGGGTTGTGTTTAGTAAGTCTTTTTCGCAGACTGCTTTTCTCATTTGTGTAGAAAATGAGGTCATTGGCCTATCTCAAAGATTCTCAGAGCTTCAGGCCCTGCTCCTACTGCCTCCGGTAGCCCAACCTGCTGTCTCTTCCCTGGGGCCTAAGGCTGGTGTCTGGTCATCCTTATTGCCTTTGAAGATTGTCAGTGCACCCATTTCACTAGTTGGGGCTCTCTCTCTCTGGGTGGAGTAGAGCTGGGACTAGACTGGTATATGGGCATCTTGGTAGCAGACATGGCATAGAGATGGGAGTCTGAGTATAGTGGGAATACTTAAGCTCCTAAAGAAGCTGTGGAAAGATTTGACGTATGGGAGCAATAAGAAATTGGGCAGGTACAAGGCAGTATGCATGGGTGCCAGGGGCTAGGAAAAGGTCCATGTGTATCTGAAAGCCAGGTCCCAGGGACCCCCATCAGCTTAGGATTAGACTATCGGGCCTTTCAGCTGTGGCCACTGTGACCCTCACTTTGAGCAATGTGAGGGTCTTGGTTACTGTCCCTGGGTGCATGGCACAGTGGCATTCATTGTCGCTGCCAGGAGGCCCCAAGGATCTAGTTCCGCTGCCGGCCTCACTTTGGATCCAAGGGGAGGCCCAAGGTCAATAGCTTCATTTCAGGGGTAGGGCTCAGCCCCGAAACCCAGGGCCTCTCAGGACAGAGTTCTTGACCTGCACCAATGACCCATCTCACAGGACAAGAGAGAAAACAGGTGAAAACCAATGACAGCCCCATCAGGAGTTGAGATGGGTTTAGGGATATCCCTCATCACATAGAACAGTACTGACCTCTGGGGGAATTTTGCAACCCTTCTGCCTTTTTGTTCTGTTTCTTACATGTGGAATGCCTTCCTCAACTTGATCCTTCCCTTCTCACAGAACACACAGTAGGGTCCCCCCCGTGCCTTCTTTGATCAATGAAGCCAAATGACCATAACACCTTGTAACTCTCCCTGTGAAGGTCCTTGAGTGAGACAGGATGAGCTTACTGAAAGTGACAGGGGCCCAAGTTCAGAGTGGGAGGGACAGTGGCTGCACCAAGCTGGGTTTATAGGCCAGGCCTGCAGGGAGTGGGTGGAGCTGAAGCTGCTTAAAGGCCTGCACAGGACAGGGGCAGCTGGAGTAAAAGGAGAGGATTCCGGAGATGGGAAGAAAAAGGCAACTGTGAAGGGTGGAGGGAAGGATTAGCTTAAAAATGGTACCAGTTCACCCTATTCCTTGCCAGTCATTAGACAAGGGAGGGGGGTCCTTGGCTATGTTTCACTCAGCAGAAACCAGACTGGCTTCCAGAACAATTGGGAGGTGGGTGGGGACTGAGGGAGAGGTGTAGTCAGGACCAGCCCCAAGGGGGCTCTGTCTGCTTTGAGACGGAGATGGATCACATGGGCCAGTACTTGGGAGGGAGGAAGAATGGACCTTGCCATCCAAGGCTTCTCAGCACTGGAAGACACTATAGAAATGCTCAGACCCTAGAGGAAAAGAAGGAAACATTTATTAAAGATCTTTTACAGAAGTCCTCAATTTGGTCCTCCTCTCTCCACTTTACAGATAGGGAAAAGTGGAGTACTTGGCTGGTTCATCACATAGCCAGGTAGGTGGTCTGCAGCCTCCAGAACTTTTGTGACTTCCACCACCACCATCACGTCCCAGGGGAATAGCAGATGTTATAACCTGGGGTGGTTTTGTCCAGAGAAGCCCCTCCCAAAGCAGGATCTCTCCATACCCCAAGACAAGTAATTCCAGAGCCCCCCCAAATGCCTCAGAAATCAACACTTGCTAGCTCAGAGCACCACAATATGTCAGTGTGCACATATCTATCCAGTCTGAACTTGTGGCTGAGAGAGCCTGAGTTAAGGGAACTTCTTAGGTCAGTTCATAGGAGTCAGCAAGGGTAATCTTGATGAAAGTCAGATTGCTTGCCTCGGGGGTCAGTAGCTGCTATCAGTTCCATCCTGAAAGGGAAAGTTGTAGGATGCCAGAGCAGTCCTGGGTATAAAAAGGCCTGAAGGCCAAACCGGTTTGCCTCAGTGGATAGAGCGTAGGCCTGGGGACCGAAAGGTCCCAGGTTCGATTCTGGCCCAGGGCATGTATCTTGGTTGCAGGCACATCTCCAGGGGGGATGTGCAGGAGGCAGCTGATCAATGTTTCTCTCTCATCGATGTTTCTAACCTTCTATCCCTCTCCCTTCCTCTCTGTAAAAAATCAATAAATTAAAAAAAAAAAAGGCCTGAAGGCCCTGAGCCAGAATGGAAGCTGTAACAGGAGGGCAAACCTCTTTCTACCTCACCTGTTTTCTCACCCTTGCCAAGGAGACCCTGGATCCCTGGCAAGTTGGAGCCCAAGTGGTGGCTTTGGAATCCAGACCCTACCCCAACCCCCCCCACCCCCCGCTTGACTATACGTCCTCACCCAGAGACAGGGTTTGAGGAAAAAGAAGTCAGGATGAGGGGAGGCCTTAGTTGGTTCTCAGAAGATTCATACCCATCTTCAAGAATGAAAGTTCTCGCCCTGGCTTGTGTGGCTCAGTGTTAGAGCTTTGGCTGATACACCAAAGGGTCCAAGATTCAATTCTGGGTCAAGAGCATGTACTTGGATTCCCGGTTCCCTCCCTGACCTGGGGCGGAGCACATGTAGGAGGCAACCAGTGATGCGTCTCACACTGATGTTTCTCTCCCCTGTCCCTTCCACTCTCTGAAAAACAATGAGAAAAATATGTGAGGATTAACAACAACAAAGGATAAAAGCTTTTGTCCCCATTTATAGTACTCAACCAAAATGATGTGGCTCCTCCAAGGTCACAACCCTGGAGAAGTAGGGAGAAATGGTGCTTCTCAAGGTTGAGCAGGACCAGGATACAGACCCTAGATGAAGTCACATGGCGCCAACAGCACTATCCTAGTGTGACCTAAGGAACCTACCTGAGGGACAGAACTGCATACACAAGGTGGGAGTCCAACCATGTGTAGAAAATGCTCATAGGTAACACAGCTCCCTTTTCCAGAGCCTGAGGGCTGATCAAATCCAATTTGATCTTGGGGCACACTGCTTCCTCCCCTGCAGGACTGAAAATCCCCAAATGCTCAGTGCAGGCCTGGCTCAAAGTCCACATATTCAACAAGGCCACACCATCAGTGGCAGAACCGATACCTAGGGCTTGGGTTCCTCCTCAAACTTCTTGCTCTTTTACCATATGCCATGCCTGGTTCAGTTGGTCAAGAATTGGTAGTTTTTCTCAATAAATGGGAGCATGCAGTGGCTCTGCAAAATCTTTGAAGTCCATAGGTAAGGTGCCACCCAGCAGTGACTACTTGAATCAACCACTTGGACTTTATAAAACTTCCAGCATAAATAAAAAAGTCCAAAAAACCCACAAAAAACAAAATTGGCTACATGGTAGAATTATTGAAGCTGAGTATATGAGGACCCATTACATACTTACTCATTTTTGTTTGAAATTTCCCTTGTGTTCTTTTTTCTTTAATTCTTACCCGAGGGTATTTTTCCCATTGCTTTCCAGAGAGTGGAAGGAAACATTAATGTGAAAGACACACATCAACTGGTTGCCTCCTACACATGCCCCAATTGAGGGTGGGGAGCGAGCCCACAACCCAGGCACATGCCCTTGACCAGGAATCAAACCCACGACCCTACTGTGCACAGGCCAATGCTCTAACCACTTAGCAACACTGACCAGGACTCCGAGAAAGTTTTTTAAATGTCAGGAGTTTCCCAGAATTAACTAAAGAACTACATAACTTTCTATAGTAAAGACTTAAAAAATACTTTCCCCTAATTCTTAAAAATTTCAAATAAAATGTTGGAGGGTTTCGGACAAAGACAAGGCCAGGGAAAAAGAAGGTTTTACTTTGTACTCGGGTAATCAGAAATGTCTCCTGGAAGCAAGGAAATGAGAAGCTGGCTATAACCTGTGGTTAAAAGGGTAAATCGGCCTGGCTGGTGTAGCTCTGTGGTTGAGGGTCGACCCATGAAACAAAGGTTGATTCCCAGTCAGGGCACATGCCCAGGGTTGTAGGCTCGATCCCCAGTAGGGGGTGTGCAGGAGGCAGCCGATCAATGATTCTCTCATAATTGATGTTTCCATCACTCTTTTCCCCTCCCAAATAAATAAAAACATTAAAAAAAAAAAAAGGAATAAGTCAGAGTTTCTCTCAATGCTGAGGATTAACTGGTTCTAGGAGTCCTGGGAAAACAGAGGACTCAGAAATATATACTATCTACTAGCATCCCCAAGGAGCACAAAGAAAGTCACCAGCATTGTTTTTTTCTTTATAAACACAAGTACATAATGTTTATTTGAAATTCCAATTTATTACAAGTTCACCCCTCAAGGGGGCCCTTCCTCCTTAAAGACAATTAAAAAACAACAAATGCGGGTTTCACTGAAGTGGGAACACAGGATTCTTACTGTTAACAAGAACAGACTGGCTCTAGGGTAAGAGGCAGGAGGTGTTGGTGCTGGGATTATGAAATTGTAATGTCAGTGCTAATTCCAAGCCTGTGGAAAGGGGACAGTAAACCTATCCACCAGCCACTGGAGCAAATCTCCAAAGTCCTTGAATGAAGAGGACAGGAGAGAGGCAGGGATCACACCTTGAAGTTTAATACTAAGAGGCTTTATTCCCAAATTCTGTAAATTGCAATCCCCTTGGTGGAATTCTTTTCCCTTCATTTAAATACAGAAGAATCTAGGTGATCCAAATTTTCCAATTCAAAGGTGATAGAAAGAAAAAAAAAATTTAAACCCTGTTTTGCATTTTTATCAAAATCTTCCATAAAAGGGAAAGAAGACTACAAACTTTTGCCTAAATATAACCACTAGTGCTAGAGTCATTGTGGGAAGGGGCTGCCTACCTTCTCCTCCCACTGACACTGACCACTGAAAGATTCAGGTTCTCAGGGAGTAGAGAAAAGGTATGGGAGGAGGGGGATGAAAAAGGGAATGGGGAAGGGAGAAACAGCCACAGGGGCAGGCAGGGGGGATGCCCCCTGCCCCAGGTCACACTGATTGCTGTGATAAGCCTCCAACCCACTTCTCTGAAGGAGAGAGGATGGGCTGAGGGAGGAGATGGGGCAAAGGAAAGCAAACACATTATCATATAAATTGTACTGTACATGTGCCAAAGCAAGATGACAGAAATATTTTACAAGATGTTTTTTATACAATATCACTGCTAAAACAAGCAATTTTTTAATAACTAGAAAAGTCAATTTAAAAAAATTAAACATTTCAATCCTTCCTGCTTTTCTTCTGCTCCCCTAAGAGCTTGTCTGGTATGTGGGTGGGCTGGGCTCCAACACCCTCTGGCCAGATCCATCAAACTAAAGATCATATGCATGATTTTAAGCAGGACTCCAGTCTCTATGTGAAGTGCCTTAGTTTGCTTTTGTTTGTTTGTTTTCTGAAGGGTGAGGTGGGGTGGAAGTGGGGAGAGAACTGTCACCAAGAAGGGGAAGGGTATTCAGGAATGGCTCTAGAACATGTCCCTTTACTCTGCCGAGATCAACTCAAAAGAGCACAACTGTTTCATGATGCTGGTGAATACAGAATTCTGTATGGCACTCACTAATACCGTCACCTGAGAGGGAGAGGGGGAGAGGGGAAGAGACAGAGTATGGGCTTAAACAAACAAGGCTGTATATAAATATAGATTTTTAAAAAGCAACACCACCTCTCTAACTGGCCTGGTTATACTTGATCCTTCTGTGTAATACAGTAATCCCGCCCCTGGAGACCAGAGGTCTTGGCACTATTGTGGTGGCCAAAGTAGAAGGGACCTTGGGTAGGAAGGAAAAGGAATTGGGTTCATACTTTTGGGCTCTTCATGGAAATTCTCAGAAAGGGTAGAGACCAACCCAATATTATGCTCTCCAAATAGCTCTGCTTGATTAAGGTTCTATGGAGAGTTTTAGAAAAACAGCACAAGCTTGGGACAACAGGCATTTCAGGACTCCCTGTGATGTCCTCCTGCCCCTGTTCTTCTCCATCCCACCCTTCCTTCCCTTGCTTTCACCTCCATTTCCCGAACCTCAGCTCCCTCTCCCTTACCAGGGCCCCACCTCTCTATTTCTTCTGTCTTCGTCCCCTAGACTGTCCAATGGTCTCTGGCTCACTGTCCCCTTCATCTTCAGTAAACTGGTCAGGAAACTTCTTGCGTTTCCTACGGACATATGGGTGGCCAGGAAGGTGTTTATGCAACAAAGCCACCAGACACTGTTCTGTCTTCACCATGCAGTTTAGCACATGGCTGCCTCGGCAGTTGTAAAGCTCAGCGTTGGTAAACACCTGCTTCATGTCGGTAAGAAACTCTTGTACAGAGCGGTAGCTCCCACAGGAACATTTGTTCTGCATTGTCTGGAAATCCATGGGGTGGGTGATCACATCATAGTAGTCCTCAGCCTCATCTCTGGTCACAGGCTCCCTGTGGAGAAACACCAAATGGAGATATCAGCACAGCCTTGATACAACTAACAGAAACTTTGCTGTTAAACCATTAGGCACAGAAGGCCCACCCCTGCTGAGATCAGCCAACTGGTAGGCACAGAAAAGGTATGTTCACCTTGCACTAAGAGCTGTCTCTACCAGTTTGGAACCCCAATCCCCTGCCACTGAGATATGTCTTGAAAGGCAGGGATTAGATTAGTTCCTAGGGGTTCAAATGAGAACTCCCTCAGCGAGCTGCCAGGTTGGTCTACTCTGTGCTTCAGAACACAAGGCTTATTACCTGAAGGGCCAGCTGGAACGGTACTTCACAATCTTGTTGAGGATCTCTTCACACTTCTGCAACTCCAGGCTTTGCCTCCGGGAGCTCCGTTTTGTCTGAAGCACCTGGTGCCAATGGAAGAAGACATTACTACGAGACCAAGAGAAGAAGTGGGCAAAACAGAAAATGTATACATCTGCTTTAAAAAGAGAAAGAGCTCAACCACTTTTTTAAGAGCAGATGGACCTGGGATTATGGTAACAGTGTTGTATGTAAGCAAGCAATTGCAGAAAACCAAACCGGTTATAGGTGCCCCTGACAGACAATTCTGTGGGAGTAGGGAGTCTCAGTGAAGAAAGGGAAGAGGTACAATTCCTTTCCTATGTTCTCTTGCTGCAGGCATGTGAGAGCTAAGTGACTAAGAAGAAAGAAAGTGGGGCCTCCTTTCCAGGTAGCCATTAACAGGCTGTGACTCGAAGAAGGAGCACAGAGTTGAAGAGATTAGGGCTGGGCAAGTAGAGGATCTCTCATTGCTCTGAGCTCCCTAATGGCTTGTTTTATGCCCCCAGCCCATCCCAACTCCAATTTGATCTGTCAAAACAATCAAGTTTTCAAGGGCCTCTTTTTGTTCTTTAAAGCTCAAGTAAAGTCTAAAGCAAAACCACTAATATCAGAGAAGGAGCAGAGGGGAGGATAATATCCCTCCCATAACAACTGTCAGCAAAAGGCCAGAGAGTAAATGAAGCTCCAACATTGCTGACATTCCCACAATGGAGACCCAGCCCCTCTGAGCCACTGGAGACACATGGATACTATTTTAAAATCCTTAACAAGTTGCAGGCTGCCTATTAACTGAAGGAGACAATGTTTGCAGGCTACAGCAGGAGAATGCCGGACATAGCTGTTCCTGGAGGGCCTGCTGCCTTGTCTGCCTATAGGCCCTCCCATCAGCCTCCAAATTTAGGGAGGAGGGAGGAGAGGGGGAGGCTCCCACCTGTTGCCTGATGAATTCCTAATGCTGGAGTGGGGGATAAGAAGCAGAAACATTAGAGGCAGGATGAGAAATAATTCTTACCAGCTCATCAACCTCAGTATCATCTACAGGTGGAGCCTTTGGCTGAGACCTCCTGGTGATAGGATGTGGCTTCTTAGCTGGTCGTCGGCCTGGCCTTGCCACAGGGGGAATGACACCCGGCTTGCCCCGGACAGTCTTTCGAGGTCTCACTGAAATAAAAAATACAGACTGAGAGGAGAACAACTGAGGATGAAGGAAGCATGTTATGGAATGAGGAGATAATCTGGACAAGCAAAGCAATGGCTTCCTTGGGTTACAGAGTGCTCTTTGCTATCTCCTGTCCTATCTAACATTGTGAAGGTAGCTGTAGTAGATGGAAGAATGAATACCTTTCATCAACTGCCAAAGACCTTTTTAAGAGCCTCCTCAGGTCATTTCCTTCAGTGCTTCTATCCTCTGGCCCCACCTGTTTAGTTACTCCTGAGAATGAGGCTCTTGAAGGAGTCAATTGTAAGTGACTCACTCAGAAGGAGAGGCCATTTGCTACAGGTCTGCTTGAAATTCTTACAGCCCATACTCAACCTGAAAGAGTGTAATGCATTTACATGTGAGATGAAACTTGACTATAGGAGAGATCCTGTTTTAGAATTCCCAGAGTTATCTTAAACTCATATCATAATGTTCTTAGAGAAAAATTGATACTTATGTGAAGTATTTATGTGAAGTCTTCCTCACTGAATACAATTTAGGGGTAGCATCAGTCCTGCTCTCTTGCATTTCTAATAACCATAGACAGTCATCTAGGTCACTTCCATAAAAAGTTGCCTAGGATCCCCAAAGAGAGGAGAAAGAATGCAAAGGCACCCAAGACCACTTGTGTCTCAGGTTTACAATATGTGCTTAATGTCACACACACCAACATTCCTCAACATCTCATGCTCCAGAAGGATTCACTCAAGGTTTCTCTATTAGACAAATTTTCCCTGGAAAGTGGGAAGGTGACATTTGGAAAGAAATAGGGGCATACAGAGGCAGTGATACAGGAATACACAATGTTAACCCTTCTTTGGCTTTCCAGGGTCTCAAGATCAAGACCTGCCTAGGAAGAGAGAGTAAGCAGCCGATGCCAAGGATAAAACTTTGAGATGTTACGAACAGATACCAACCCCAGACTTGAGTTGAACTATAGAACCACAGGCAGAGTAGACAAAATGCTCTAATATGACCTACATCCTTTAGATAGAAATAGCCCCTGAAACCTGGAAAGGAAATAATTCCTTGGAAAGAGAGTAACAACTCTCTTTAGTAGAAAGCAATCACTACTTTATTGAAAATAAACAATCAGTACACTGCTATATTCAGAATCTGTTTCCAGACAAAATTGCATCTGAATCACAACTCTCAGCCAGTAGATGCTGGTCTCTGTGTGATACAAGATTAATGGACTGCTTGTCTCCTCACCTTGGATACCTGAAAAATCATGCCAAAAGGAATGAGTGAAATTGAGGTGTCCCAAATTAAAAGCCTGCAGGATTGGAGAGATGGGAGCAGGTGTATAAGCCCAAGCCCTCAGGTTTGGCAGCACTACTGAAGAGACCGATCATGCCAAGCATCTTCTCTCTCCTTATACTAACTCTGATCATTCAGAGTGCTATAATCTTGGGAATTAAATCATGACTTCAAGAGCTCATCAAAATCTTAATCTGTGTCTCTTTTCTATTAACTTACAAAGAAGGATATGTTTTGAAAAGAGAGAGGGCTAAGGGTAAATTACAGAACTTCAGGTTTAACCATGAAAACAACAAGACTCTTACATAGTCACAAAAAAATAAAGAGTTAGCAAGGTAAGGTAAAAAATGAAGCCTTTTTCTCCCCCTGCTGGCATTTAGTGTGAAACATATATGAACCTTCCTAACAACTTTATGCCTAAGCTATGAAAAAACGGTATTCTTTTTCAAACTAGCAAACCTATGCCATGCACACTATAGAGAAGTAAAAAACAAAGGAAAAATTACTTCTCTGAAAACAGAATTATAACAGAGGCAAAAGAACTGTTAGGATAGGGCAATGGAACTAGACCTTCTTTACTCATTGTCCCCAGACAATGTGGGGGGGTTCAGAACCAAAAGGCTTGTCATAAAAATACTTAGAACCTTGAATTCCACTAAATCGTGGATCAAGTACATCTATCATAAATTAATGTTCTTAAGACCACACTACCCAACCTCCTAATAGGAAGGTGGTTAAATGGCACCTTGAAAATCCATTTAAAACCATGGCAATGAAGTCATCCCAACACCCATAATATGTGAGAAAAAGAAGATGGCATGATGGCAACACTGACTATCTACTGCCTGCCAATCCAGTCTTTCCAAGTCAGCTTGAAAGACTATGAGATTAATTAATTATGAGGACAAACTGAATACTTACATCGCAAACCAGCCACCTCATAATCTTCCTCTTCCTCTTCCTCTTCCTCCTCTTCTCCATCTTCACTGCTCTCATCATCTTGGCTGTCCTCAGAGGCAGACTCTTCAGTATAATTCCTGTGAGGTGAAAAAGCATATACGGAATCTGGTTCTCAGCCAGTGTTCCTAGGGGGATAAAGTCCCATACAGATCCCAGCAATTTCTCCCTCTTTATATACTAGACAGATTTGATGAGGGAAGGTAAACTGAATCCAGGCCAAGACACAGGAAGTAGAATGAAAACCTAAGCTTCAACAGCATACCTCCCGACCAGTCCCCAAATGCTTTGGATAGGATAACAAGGGCAACAGAAATCAAGACCAAAACAATTCAAAATTTTATTCCTTTTACCTCAAAAACAAAACAAAACAAAAAAGCAAACAACAACAACCAAACAAAAAAAGACAACCCAGCCAGATAATGTAACATTTAAGGTATTAAAATGTGTCCCCAACTCTGGGGTGGACTTAAAGAATAAAAGCCCAGACAGGTGTTACCCCACCTTGATGGCCCCTTTCCAGAAGCTGAAACAGCTTGCAGATGACCATAACATCAAAGCAATGGTAATCCCAGCTCAGAACAGCTGGTCCAAAGCCCCACCATTTCAGAACAGCATGCCTCATCTCTCTTAAGTGTAGCTGGAATGGAGTGAGAAATAACTGAGTAATACTATTAGGTGAGGTCAGGATCAAACAGCTCTGCCCTTTCAAAGAGAGACCAAGCCAAAGTGCCTATAAGCTGCCCTTTTACAACCTCAAATTTCAACGTGGAAAACAAATATTAGGTGCCTCCTCTTTACAAAGCCCTATGTTTGGCCTTATTGAAATTAGGGTGAAGAACAAAACACCACTTCTACTCTCAGGGCGCTCACAATCTCATGGGAAGACAGTAAAATGCACAAAAATGCTGTTTTAGATATCAAACACCCATTGAAACACAAAGAGGAACAATTAATTCTAAGGAAATTCACGTGAAATTTTTGATAGGATACACCAAGTAAAATGAGGGAGTTCTTGGAAGAGAAAATATTCCCAATTGGGAGGGAGCACAAGAGGCAAGAACGCACAATGAACAGTTTGTAACAAGTGCACAAATATGGGAAAGAGGGCTCATAAAAACATATGCCAATATTGTATAATAAGAGTTTCAAAAGTTAGGCTAGCGAGTTTGAACTTTATTAACGAGGAAATGTAAAGATTGATGTTTTTGAATAGTACAGTGACATAAGCAGGTCTTTGCCTTTTATAACCTATTTTGGTTTTACCACTAAAGCTGGAAGGATAAGAAGGTGAAAGGTATGAGGTAAAGAGTTGAGAAACCACTGAAGGAGCTTAGAGATGTAGGAGGGCCAGTGACAGGATATGGCAAACTCAAGAGGGACCTTGGAGAATGGACAGCAGCTTGATTCATAAGACATCTGGACAATGACTTAACATCTGGCAAATGAATGACTGGATGATGAAGAAGAGGAAGATGTCCAAGTTGACACCCAAATTCTAATCATCATAAGAAAGGTCTGGGTAGGGAAAGTAATGAGTTTCAAGATTTGGTGGTTACAGACATAATCACCAATGAAGAAATGGGCAAGGATGCCCTGGCTGGTTTGGCTCAGTGGATAGAGCATCGGCCTGAGGACCAAAGGTTCCCAGGTTTGATTCCGATCAAGGGCACATTCCTGAGTTGCGGGCTTGGTTCAACATGCAGCAGGCAGCCGGTCAATAATTCCCTCTCATCATTGATGTTTCTATCTCTCTTTCTCTCCGAAATCAATAAAAATATTTAAAATAAGGAAAAGAAATGGGCAAGGTGGAATCAAGGGGCAGATGGAGATATATTGTCACTTTAGAAGGTATGGTCAAGAAGATAGAGAACATAGCTGGTAATGAAACTAGAAATGTCAACATTAAGCTAAAATTAAATCAGAGTCTCCTATTATACCTTAAATGATCAGGCTCCATATCCAATAGATGGACTTAAATTAAAGCTCTTCAAAGTCATTCAGTTTGAATAACTGAAGCCTAATTATAACAGCTATTTATTCATTTGTTTTTAGAAGAAGAATTCTCACCTGCCACGGGAGTTGCGCCTGGCAGTAGCAGGCTGGCAAGCTGGGCATTGCCACTCACCATCTGGTACTTCATAGAGGGCCGGCCTCAGACAAAACAGGTGGAAGGCTTTATTACACTCATCACACAAGATCAGTTTGTCATCCTCACCTGTAAGAAGATAAACTTGTATGGCATTGTCGGGAACATGGCAACAGTCAAGGAGTTGGAAGAAAGAGCCACTCACCCTCAATTAACACTACAAAAGGAACAAACATTCTAGTACAATGCTACTACATATTTTTCTTTTAAATGCAGTCATTTTCTGAAAAGAAATGTAGCACATATATAAGTCTGTAAGTAATTTAGGGCTTATGTCTCCTGATTTATATCCCAAATCTACCCAGGGCTAGGACAGGACAATTAACATTTACTGAGAGGCAACAAAAAACAGTGATAGGAAATTTTGCTGCTCCTTTCTCACTAAGAAATAAACCCCTTATTTAATATTACACTTTCTGCCCTTTTTCCTTCTGGACCCCCTAAACACTTCCCAACTCATATCTGGTATGACTCTCTTAAAACACTTAAGTTTCCCTACATTTGAAAATACATTGAATCAACTTAACATGGTCATTTTCCCTCTCCAACCTTCATTCTAAATCAGATCTTAGAGCAACTGTTTTTGGCAATTAAATTCTAGTCAAATTCACAAAAGAACTTTAGCTACTGCAAAGTGAATCACGGAGGGAGGCTTTTAGTTATGAAATTCCTTTTACACACATGGACTTTGAAAGCCTCAACATTAAATGGTTCTCAAATGACTTGCTATGTAGAATTCTTGCTGGAAAACCCAAAACTGAGCATTCTTCACAATGTATAATTCAAATACTGCCCTCTGATGGTAGCACCTGTCCTACTTCACAAATGACTAAAATTCAGAGGCAATAAGATTAAAATGTTTAGATTAACTAATTTTCTTTGTATAAAATTTAAATAGTATAGAGCAACTGCCCTTATTCTATACTCAATATTGGGGAACCAAGGCCTACTCTGATTTGTGGACATATGATTTCAGACTAGCATCTTATCTAATAAAAGAGTAATATGCAAATTAACCACCACTCTGTTACATCCACAAATCATGCCCACCAGCCAATCAGGAGTGAGTATACAAATTAACCCAACCAAGATGGCTGTGGCAATGGAGAAAGTGAAGCTTTCTGCATACCCTGGCTGGACCAGGCCTCCATTCAAAGCTACAAAGTTTCCATTACAGAAGATAAATAAATCCCAACAAAAATGGCAGCAGCCATGTAATTGGAGAGGAGGAGGAGGCTAGGGTTGCCTCCAGAGATAGAAGAAGCCAAGCTTCTGCAGCCCTGGCCTGCCTTGGCCTCCACTTAAGGCCACAAAGTTTCAATTGTAGAAGATAAATAAATCCCAGATACCAGGGCCTCCCCTTGGGTCGCCAGGGGTTAGGGGTGGGGGGCACGTTGCCAGCCTGCAAACCACCACAGGCCCCTCACCCAGGTGGCCCCACACCTCAAGAAAACCCCCACCCTGATCCGCAACACCCTTCAGGGCAAACCAGCTGCCTCCCACCCATGTACCAGGCCTCTATCCTATCTAATAAAAGTATAATATGCAGACTGACCATCACTCCAACACACAAGATGGCTGCCCCCATGTGATCAAAGATCCTGCCCCCAGGTGGACCTAAGATGGCCAGCAGGGGAGAGCATTGGGGGGGGACCAGGCCTGCAGGGGAGGGCAGTTAGGGTGACCAGGCCTGCAGGGGAGGACAGTTAGGGGTGACCAGGCCTGCAGGGGAGCAGTTAGGCATCAATCAGGCTGGCGGGGGAGTGGTTAGGGGATGATCAGGCTGGCAGGCAGAAGCGATTAGGGGCAATCAGGAAAGCAGTCAGGCAAGCAGTTGGGAAGTCCTGGATTGTGAGAGGGCAGTCGGACATCCCTTGAGGGGTCCAGGCTGGCTGCGGGATACCGCCCTCTCCCATGCACAAATTTCATGCTCCGGGTCTCTAGTTTTATTATAGAACTCTAGCAGTAATATTTCCCACCACATTTAAAAGCTGTGTATGCAAAACTCTTTAGGGGAGAAAAGATCTGGGTTAACAAGTCACAGTTCCTGATACATTCAAATAGGCAGCACTGACCTAAATATACCTACCTTTCTTTCGACAAACTTTGCACCTAGCATTTTCTGCTGACATGTCCCACTTGATACAGGCATCAAGCATCCCAAGTAGAACATGCATTCTGGAAAAGGTCTGAGCTTCGCGGATGGCTGTCTTCCATTTTTCCAGAGCAGATGCAACCTAAACAGAGACCAAATCAGGCCAGTATTACTACAGGAATCTCAAAGACATGAATTTTTCACATAAAACTGATAAGAGTATACAGTAAAAGAGGACTAGGAATAGGTAAATACCAGAGAATTCTGAGTACATTTATCTCCTACAGCTCCTCCTATCTAACTCATTTATAAATCTTATAGAAGAAACCAAAACTCTAAAGAGGGGGTGAAAATACTTGCCAAACATCACATAAAAAATTAAGGGAGGGAAATAACTGGGAGATACATCTCTTCTAGTGAAAACCACTTTAAGTCCAGTGTCATTTAAAAGCAGAAACACTTCTATTATGTAAATGCTAGTATGCAATAATGTGAAATAGCTGATAAGACTTTGGCTAACAAGATGACCAATCTGCACTGATAAATGCCACAACCCTAAATAATATTTATGAAACATTCTGCAACCCTTAAAATGTATGAGCGCTGGCTCAATACACCAAGGTTTCAGGTTTGATCTTCAGTCGGGGCACATAAAAGAATCAACTAATGATTCTTAAGAAGTGGAACAACAAATCGATGTTTCTCTTTCTCTGTACCTTCCTTTCTCTCTAACATCAATCAATAAAAAACAAAATATGAAGTATTGATACAACATATTTCTTTCAACACTATCACCAACTTCTAAGTTAAGTGAAAATTTGTAAGTCCCAGAAGTTAGCCTGATTTCATTCTGGGCAGTTAATCTCTGCATATTACCTTCTCCATGATCATAAAATGCAAATTAAATTAGAATCAGCCAAGCAAAACATAGGATGGTGGAAAATATAGTCATCAATTTTGATGATAAACACAAGTCTCTTTACTAGATCAAACATCTACCTAAACAAATGCTAATGTGAGGGGGTTATCATTCTCAGATAGTCAGAAAATACAACAGAGACGGTCAAGATAAAGCTTAGGCAATTCAGCAGAAACTGAGAGACTAGGTTTATCTTAGTCTCTCAACCTTGTGAAGGTCATATTGCTCAACTGTCATGACTGAACTAAGTGGATTAGCAATCCCCGCTTCTTTTACAACTTGGGCTAGCTCTAGCTAACTGACAACACTACTGCTGGATTTCACTGCCCTGCCATAGGCAAAGAGGTCTATTTTAAGGAATATAGTCTTCCTCCTATAGGAGAGACCAGTTATCCTGGGAAGCCATAGACTTTAAAATAGCTGCCAAGGGACAAAATAGTTGAGCTACTTCTGAAACTGTGGTGTAAAGAAGAGAAGATAGTGTTGTTCTTTCTCTTTCCTACAGAAATAAAGAACCACAGAACACTTCACAGGTATACATTTATGAATAGCAAGGATCATTTAAACTCATCAAAAAAATATATTTAAGAGACTGCTCAAGTTCTAGGGGAAATTGACTCATTCTTTATTCTAATTCTCAACTGCAGATATTTCAACATGTGCCTTCAAAATACTGTATAGCACAATTTCCTTCCTTCTCTCTTCAGAGCTCCTCAGTAAAATATGGGGTCCATTATGACAGCTGCTGGTTTTCTTCCGTTATAATGGAGAGCTAACATATAGTACCACAAGACTACTGTAAAAGAGTGCTATTGAAAACAGATAGAAAATGGCTAAAACGGGCTTTGCTGTCCTCTAGTGGATAGTCAGATGCACACTGCATTCAAGAAAATCTCTTAGCATATAGTTATGCTTTATTACTTCCTTAAGTTATTGCTTATAAATTATAAATTTGAGTACTCAATAGCTCATTTGGCCTCTAAATTAAAAAAAAAAAACAACACAACTGAGCCCTAGCCAGTTTGGCTCAGTAGAGAGGAGTGTCAGCCTACAAACTGAGAGGTCACACATTCGATTCTGGTCAAGGGCATTATAGTTTGGTTACAGGCTGGTAAAGGTGGTGTGTGTGGGAGACAACCAATCTCTGTCTGTCTCTCCCCTTAATTTTGACTCTAAAAATCAATAGAAAAATATCCTCCAGTGAGGATTAACAAAAACATCGCTAGGGATCTTGGAAATAATCTTAATTTTAGAACATTCATCATCCCTAAAAGAAACTTTGTACCCATTAACCTTCATTCCCCATTGCCTACATTACACCCATCACATTTACCCAACCGGTAAGTAACCATTAATCTACTTGCAGTTTATAGATTTGTCTATTCTGGACATTTCATATAACATCTGGCCTTCTATGACTGGCTTCTTTACTGAGCATGCTTTCTAGGTTCATCCACATCATAGCGTGTCAGTACTTTATTCCATTTTAATTGCTGAATAATATCCATTGTATGAATATATCATACTTTGTTTATCTATTAATTGATTGATAAACATTTGGGTCATTTCAATTTTTTGGCTATTCTGAATAATGTTGCTATGAACTGGTTGTGCACATTTAGGTAATACTATTCATTTATTATTTTTCATGGAAAGAAATCTTACCCAAGGTGTCACAGCAATTTAGGGCCAATTTATCCAGATCCAATGCTCTTGGCATTATACATACAAAACATCAGTGTCCTATTATATCCACTGAGTTATCCATCTAGATCAGCCTAGACTCCAACCAACCTCTAATTTTGAGGGCAAAAACATTAGGCACTCAAGATTTGAAAGAGCATCCTTGTCTTCTCCCACTGCACAAAATTCTAAACAACAAAACAAGCCCTGACCGGTTTGGCTCAGTGGATAGAGTGCCAGCATGGGGACTAGAAGGTCCCAGGTTTGATTCCAGTCAAGGGCATGTATCTTGGTTGCAGGGGCACATCCCCAGTGGGGGGTGTGTAGGAGGCAGCTGATCGATGTTTCTAATTCTTTATCCCTCTCCCTTCCTCTCAGTAAAAAAGTCAATAAATATTTTTTAAAAAACCCTATCATACTCAAAACAGTTTGAGATTTTTTTTTGTTTTGTTTTAAAATGTTTTTACTGACTTCACAGAAAGGAAAAATGTGATAGAAACCGATGAGAGAGAAACACTGACTGGCTACCTCATGCACACCCCTCTATAGCGGATCAAGCATGAAACCTGGGCATGAGCCCTGACTGGGAATCAAATCTGTGACTTCCTGGTGCATGGGATGATGCTCAAACAACTGAACCACACAGGCCAGGCAAAACAGTGTTTTTAAAAACAGACCAAAAGCAGCAAAATATAAATTTTAACATTCAAAGCATCCAGTAAATACTCTGATGAAAATTTCAAATTCTCTAGCATGTATAAATAAAGTTGGTCCCTAGATAGAAGTGAGCATAACAGAATCAAGAAGAAGCCAGTTTACATGCAAGTCCCTCTGCCTAACAGTAAAAAGGCAGTATATATTGGCAAAAATATAATGAGACTTCACGCCATATTTTTCCACAAAGAATTTTTAAATTGTAAAAACAGATAATCAGGACAAAAGAAGCCAAACTAAGCAGAGAGCCTAACAGAATCCAGGATTTTGCCAAATCATACCATGTAAATCTTCCCATTTAGTACAAGAAAATGAAATAAACATTAAGTATTCAAAGTCAATAACTATTACAAAAAATATATTGGAGAGATAATCTACTTTTATAATAAGGAAACTGAAGCCCAGATTAGAGCCTGATATTAGCTCATGCAACAACCTAGTGCCAACTAAAAAAACCCTGACCCATGCTAAGTGGAAACCGCCAAAGCAAAGGACAGTGGAAAATTTCGGAGCTGTGTCAAAGTTGACCTCTGGTGGGGAACTGAGGGACAGAATGCCTTTTTAATGGAGAACATTGTTGAACTACTCAGTAGGCAATCTAATTGATTTTCCATGAAACTCTTCCATGCTTTCCATTTGTGTACTAAGTGTCTGGGCCCCAAGGTTAAACCTGCAAAGTGCTCATATTTTCTTCCCAGTCAAGCTAAGAATCATGTCTCATATGACAAGCTAAGAAGAGGTTACTTCACTATGGGGTTGAGCACTAAAAATAAAAAAATATATAAGAAATCTACATCTAGTTCTCAATAAGAAAACATTACAGGGAAATAAATAGCAAAGATCATATCAAGAAAAACTTTTCTGTATAAAACTGAGTTAAAAACAAAACCCATGTAGTATTCAGCAAAGGAGACTATTAACTATCTAACGTCTTAGACTTCATCTAGGTGACCTGGAAGCCATATAACCATTAAAAAGAACACAAGGTAAGAACTAATCCTAGTACGATAATGACATATGTGAATTCTCTAAGCCTAAGTCACAAATTAATTGTTAAACCTTTATTTAACTGAGTCTAGTTCTCTGTTCTGCTTACCCTCTTCTCCAAAATGATCAGATACTAGTATTACCCTTGGAAGAAACTTAGGGGGTATATGACAACTGTGTTCAAATATCTGTGGAGCTTTAGACAGTAGACTTATTCTATGTAAACTGAGAGGGCAGCTGTAAAAGATAAGAAGGCCAAGTTCAGTATATGCACCTTTCCATCTGATAAACTCCAATTTATTCTTCAAAACCTAGCTGATAGATGTTCTTCTCTGGGAAGTCCTCTCTAATTTGCCCCCAGGTATCCCCAGTGATTCCAGTACTGCTCTTTTTATCATCAGTACTTATAACATTACTATAACCATCTCTCATACTCAAAATAAGTTCCTTGAGGGCACAGACTTTGGCTTTTATTCATCATTGTAACCTGCAGATTTACCACAGTGACTGATACTAGCAAGCTCTTATCAAGTTATTTATGAAACAAAAGAAGGGAGAAAAGGAGAAATCAAAAATTGGGGAAAGTATGCTACTGGATAATGCCTGGGACTTCTTTAATGTACTCTTTTCAAATTCTTATGTAATTTTAAGCAGAAATCTAAAAGTCAAAGAAAGCTGCTGATTATTCTAATAAAGAAAAAACAGACTGGGTGAAAAAGGTGAGAAAATTAAGCAAAACAAAACAAAAAAAAACCTCAGACATAGACAACAATATTAGAATATAGAGATTATCAAAAAAACAGACTGGGTGAAAAAGGTGAGAAAATTAAGCAAAACAAAACAAAAAAAAACTCAGACATAGACAACAATATTAGAATATAGAGATTATCAGAGGGAAAAGGAGATGGAGAGAGGTAGAAGAGAATATAGGCGTGTAGGGGGAAATAAATAGTGATGGAAGATTTGGGGCCCTAGCCGGTTTGGCTTAATTGATCATCAACCTTCGGACAGAAGGGTCCCAGGTTTGATTCTGGTCAAGGGTACATGCCCGGGTTGCGGGCTCAACCCACAGTGGGGAGTATGCAGGAGGCAGCTGATCGATGATTCTCTCTCATCATTGATGTTTCTATTTCTCTCTCCCTCTTCCTTCCTCTCTGAAATTAAAAAAAAAAAATATATATATATATATATATATATATATATATATATATATATATACACACACACACACACACACATATACATATATATATATAAAGACTTGGGGAGATGAACACATAATACAATACAGAGATGATGTATAACTTGTTAACTCCAATACATTCAATTAAAAATATAAAAATTATTAAATGATAAAAAATGTGTTTTGTTTTGTTTTTAAAGAAAAACCAGAGACATCATCTTAATTTCTTCATTAGTAAGAAATTAAGATGTTAGAAAAACGAACATTTACATGGACTCACAATAAGGGGAGACAGTTGTTCAGGATATGCTGATGAGTGAAAAACTGCAGAACATTATGCAAAGGATTTCATTATATAAAAGCCTACAAACCCACAACCTTGTATGTATATAGAAAACACATCAAACTATTAAACAGTGATATTCTTGGGCAATAATATTAGAAGTTGTTTCATATTTTAGTTACCTCTCACTTTTTACTTACAATGAACATGCTACTTTTAAAATTAAAAAATAAGAGAACTGGATACACACATGCAAAAACATTCTTGGATTCTTACCTTTTACTGTCTATAAAAATTAAAAAAGAAAGCAGGGAAATACTTCATGATACTGAATTTGGCAATGATTTCTTATATAGGACAGCAAAAGCAGAGACAACAATAGAAAAAATAGATGTTGCACATTAAAATTTAAAACTTTTGTGCACCAAAAGATATTATCAATGGAAAGGACAGCTCATGGAATACGAGGATATATTTGCAAATCATATATCCAGAATATATAAAGAACTCATACAGTCCAACTTGTGTGGCTCAGTGGTTGAGCATTGACCCGTGAACCAAGGAGTTTCTGGTTCTAATCCCTGGTCAGGGCACATGCCGAAGTTGTGGGCTCAATCCCCAATAGGAGGAATGCAGGAAGCAGCCGATTGATGCGTCTCATCAATGTTTCTCTCTAACCCTTTCCTTTCCTCTCTCTCTGAAATCAATAAAAACATTAAAAAAAAAAAAAAAAGCCGCCCTGCCTGGTTTGGCTCTGTGGATATCACGTCAGCCTGTGAACTGAAAGGTTGCAGGTTCGATTCTGGTCAAGGGCACATGCCCAGGTTCTGGGCTCAATTCCCCAGTGGGAAATTTGTAGGAGGCAACTGATCCTTGATTCTCTCTCATCAAGGATGTTTCTATCTCTCTCTCCCTCTTCCTTCCTCTCTGAAGTAAAAAAAAAAAAAAAAAAAAAGCCATACAATTAGACAATAAACACCCAAACAACCCAATTATAAAATAGCCAAAGGACTAGATAGACATTTGCCCAACGATAAGACAATAAGCACATGAAAACATGGTCAGTATCAGTCATCATTAGGGAAATACAAATAAAATAAAATCCACAAGATACCACGTCATACCCTAGGCTACTATCAAAGAAACAGAACATTACAAATGTTGGCAAAGATGTGGGAAAATGGAACCCTCATGCTTTACTGGTAGGAGAGTGAAATGGTACACCCACTATGGAAGACATTATGGCAGTTCCTCAAGAAATTAAATAGAATTCCTATGCAATCCAACAATTCTATTTCTGGGTCTATATTCCACAAAGAATTGAAAGTAAGAACCAGAACCAAAATTTGTACACCCATGTTCATAGCAGCATTATTCACAATAGCCAAAAGGTGGAAGTGACCCAAGTGTCCATTCATGGACAAATAAACAAAATATGGTATTACATATGTACCCTAGAACATTACTGACTTAAAAAGGAAGAAAATTCTGGCACATATTATAATGTAGGTGAACTTTGAAGACTTCTGCTAAATAAGCGAGTCACAAAAGGACAAATATTCTCTGACTATATTTATATGAGGCACCAATATAGTAATCAAATATACTAGTACAGACATAGAAAATGGTGGTTGCCAGGGGTTGGGGTGGGGTGTAAAATGGGTCGTTTAGTGTTTGCAATGAATAATTTCCGTTCAGGAAGATGAAAACTTCTGGAGATCGATGATAACGGCTAAAAGAACAATGTGAATATGCTTAATGACAGAAGTGCACACATAAAAAATAGTTAAGTTAAATTGTAAATAGCCGGTTATATATATTTTACCACAATTTTTTTTATTTTTATTTTTTTAACTGAATTTATTGGGATGACACTGGTTAACAAAACTATGCAGGTTTCAGGTGCACAATTCTACAACACATCATTTGTACACTGTATTGTCTATTTTACCACAATTTTTAAAAATTTAAAAATCATTACCACCTTTTAAAAAAATGAATCAGCTCTGAGGAAGGGGAAGGGCGCATTCTAACCTATTACCCAGTCCTAGAGATAGGGTTGTGTTCCACAGATGAGTTTGAAAACCACAAACTTCAGTGAAAGTGACTGAAAGGAGTATTGTTTACAGTAGCTAAAAATCATAGGTTTAGACTATTTAAAACCAAATCACTTTAACACAATCATAAAATTACATCTTCATTAACTAGATACCTTTGCTTCCTCTGCCATTTTTTTCTCTTCATCTACCTCTTCAGTTTTTGATGATTCTTCACTCTGGGGTTTTCTTCTCTTTTGCTTGGGAGCCATGAAGCCTTGGAGAAATTTCTTTATGACACTGGCTTGAAGGGCAATTACACACTCACCAAAATCCTTCAGTTTCTCCAAAGAGATCACCTACAGGAATTTATTTAAAAATCAGGTTAAGAGAAAGGTTGAAAGAGACTATCCTTAACGACATTCAAGTCAACCTAGACACCAATAGATCACATAATATTAATTTAACTGGGTTCCTCAGTTCAATGGATGGCTTATGCATTTAAAAGTAGCTGACTACTTCCATTTCCCCAGTGAAGGGATCCACAAAATGCTGAAACTAGCTCTACTTAAGTAAGTTATCAACTCAATTCTTTCGCTCAGTAAACTGAATGCCTATTATGTGCAAACCATAGTCTAAAGGTAAAGAAAAACTAGGAAGGAAAATTAAACTTCTCTGACCTAGTAGCTTACATAAACTAATATGCTTTACATACTTGACTTCATCTAAGCCTCAGATTTTTTTTTTTATGACTGAGGAAATAGAAGCTAAGTCATTTGGACCCAAATCATGTTCTTAAATACCAAACACTACTTTTTTTAGTCACGCAAGACACACAATTAAAAGATGCCATTTTATAACCACAAAGAGAAACAAAGAATGATGATAACCCAATGCTAGTACGGTATGGTCTGACACAAAGTAGACACTTGGTAAATATTTGCTAAATAAATAAAAGAGTAAATGTAATATTTGCAAATGGCAAAGTTATTTTGTGTTGAATAATTCTTTAAAAATATTAAAAAACATAAAGATATTTAAATTCTTTTCCCTAGGAAATGTACCAAGAATTCGTAAACAGATTAAAAAGAAAAAGGAGCCGAAACCGGTTTTGCTCAGTGGATAGAGCGTCGGCCTGCGGACTGAAGGGTCCCAGGTTCGATTCTGGTCAAGGGTATGTACCTTGGTTGCGGGCACATCCCCAGTAGGGGGCGTGCAGGAGGCGGCTGATTGATGTCTCTCTCTCATCGATGTTTCTAGCTTTCTATCCTTCTCCCTTCCTCTCTCTGAAAGATCAATAAAATATATTTAAAAAAAAGAAAAAGGAGCATGTTAAGATGCATTTATAATTTGCTAATTCTAATAGCAAAGAAAATGAAATACAAACTCTGACAGAAGATTTAAAATAGTATTAACTCCATGGATTATTATGACCTTGAAGTGACGTAAAAATTAAAAGAAAAAAAAATTAAAATAGAAAAGTGTTCATAAATTAGGACAAAGGGAATTTCTGAGAAAGATATAACTGCTCATAGAAATTATACAATTATATCCGAAACTATTATAATAGTATGTCAACTGTAATTGAAAAAAATTTTTAAATGATACAACAAAAATACACATACTATAATGCACATAAATAATTTGAAAGGACCTAAAATATTGTTTAGAGTTAATATGTACTTTATTATTTAAAATCAGTAAAAAAATATTTTATAATTGATGGACAATATTCTCCAATCTAATAGCATGATTACTGCCCAATATAAGCATAACTCTCCTGAGTTAAACTAGTGTAAATAATGCATAAAATCAGCCCTAGCAAGTGTGGCTCAGTGGATAGAGCATCAGCCTATGGATTGAAGGGTCCTGGGTTCAATTCTGGTCAATGGCAACTGCCTGGGTTGTGGGCTTAATCCCCAGTGTGTGTGTGTGTGTGTGTGGGCGCATGTAGGAAATGGCCAATCAATGATTTTCATCACTGATGTTCCTATCTTTCTCTCTCTCATTTCCTCTCTGAAATCAATAAAAATACATTAAAAAAAAAAAAGAATGCATAAAACCAGAGCACAACAAATGTATTTCAGACTTTAAAGCACAGGCATCACATGCTAACATGTTATATAATGTTACAGGGCTATGGCTCCAGGACTAGTTTTCATTAAACTTAATAGAAAACCTCTTTTTGAACAAAGGCTCTGAGCCAACTATTAGATTTTTGGGGGTACCAGCAAAAGATGACAAAGGAAAAATATAATATGTATATAGAGAATTTTCAGTTCCATGTGTCTTTTTCAAGATAAATCCAAGCACATGATTTCCAGGATCACCAGGGAAGTGAACAACAGTATCGGGACAATTTCAACTTGGGTTTTCATGAGTAACAGATTTCAAAAGGTGTTTTCATATGTTCTCTTACTCGCGCTTCAAATTCCGATGTTTCTTCCACGTAACCAAGACCTCCCTTTTGTAACCTGGTTGCAACTTCAATGAGATCACTACGAAGAAAATTTAAGAGCTCCTGGTTGCCATCACAGGATTTTAGGCCCAAATTTGGCTTCCGGGCCAGGTGAATAGAATGAACAATGTCCTGGTACCTAGAAAAGTTGGGGTAAGCAGGAAAGAAAATAAAGAAACTTTTGAAGATGGTCCATAAATTTCAATTACTTGAATAACATATTTTATTTCTATAAGACATCTTTAGTTTTTCATCTCTCCTTGGTAATTATTAGTAGTCTCATGTGTCTTGCACAAAATTTCAAATTTCTCTTATTCTTGATTCATTTTAAAAACAAACTTATTTTATTCTATTTGATAAATACCAGTATCTGAAGTGGGTTGCTTTTCCTAGTTCTTATTCATGATACCTAGTTTGTATATTTTTAAACTTACCATGAGTTTCTCGGAATTTTATTCAAGTTTGTGGAAATTCTTTGAGGCCTGGTTTAAAGCTATGCTCCTCCAGAGAGAAAGTATACTTGCTTATGTCAGTTGCTAAAAATTGCTACCAACCCAAGATAACTTTAAATTATCTGCCTGACATTCTTCACAATACAAAAGAAAAATGATTCCAACTGAAAACCTACATTAAGGACCTTCACACTCACTTTTTCACTAATGATAATCATCTGAGAGATCCCAGCAAGGAAGCACTAAAATATGACTACCTTGGACGAGGCAAACTATTAGCTTCACTGTTGGCTTCCTGTACGAAAATGAAAACTGAAGCTTAAGGTCATCTGAGTATTAAGTTCCCTATTCTTTCTTAATAAGATGGGTTTTTAATATTATTTTCCTGAATACAACTTCATTGTTACTGGTGTTCTTATAAAGGACTAGAGGTCTGGTGCACAAATTCGTGTGTGTGTGTGGGGGGGGGTGTAAGCAGCTGGCCAGCCGGCTCCACCCCTTGGTCAAACTCCCAGTGGAGGGGACAATTTGCACATTAGCCTTTTATTATATAGAAAGGATTCTGTCAACCCTAGCAGGTTTGGCTCAGTGGACAGAGTGTCAGCCTACAGACTGAAGGGTCCCAGGTTTGATTTTGCCAAGGGCATATGCCTGGGTTGCAGGCTTGATCCCACTGTGGGGCATGCAGGAGGAGCCCATCAATGATTCTCTCTCATCATTTATGTTTGTTTTTTTCCCTCTCTCTCCCTCTGAAATCAATACAAGTATATTTTAAAATCTTTTAAAATATTTTTATTGATTATTTTACAGAGAGGAAAGGAGAGGAACAGAGAGTTAGAGACATTGATGAGAGAGAAACATCAATCAGCCGCCTCCTGCACGTCCCCTACTGGGGATGTGCCCGCAGCCGAGGTTGGGACCTTTCAACCCACAAACCGATGCTCTATCCACTGAGCCAAACCGGTTTCGGCTAAAAATTTTTGTAAGTAAAGGATTCTTTTATTGTTTTCCATGTACAATATAATTTCCCTTTTTTTCTTGTTTGATCTAATTGTTACCTACGAATATATTTAACTTACTACCAGTTAAGATCTTTTTAATCATCTTTAAATAATTCACTTCTAATTTTATTGCAATCTGATGAATGCATCCTGAAGCTTTCTACTTTTTTAATTTGTTGAGATTGTTTCTGTGGCTATGTATATAAATGTTCATTGATATAACAAAAAAATTTACTTCTTTATGTTTCCAAATGGCCTAGTATCCTTTGGTGTACTTTAAAAAAAAATCTTTACTGAGCTATAGCTGACTGCATACCCTTTAATTTAGATCCATCATTTTACATATTTTCTTATAAAGAGCATATATACACACAAACACACACACATACATGCAGATTCTATTACATTTTGAAAAGAAAATATATTTTAATAAACAGTGCCTTTTGTAATTATTCAAAGTGTTCATACATTTTTTGGGGAACCCCTGTATATTTTTAAATAAATCTGAACTTCAAATGGTTTGTGACGTTATTACTTCATCACCTTCGCTACCCCCGGGGAAATCAACTGAAATAACCACCACCAAGAGAACAGATAAATAAATTGCAGCAGATTCACAAATATTAGTCATGGAATAATATAAAAAAAAAGGTGTACAGTATTTTTTTTTAAAAAAAAAAAGATGGCTCTTTAGTGCCAAGTAAAGAGCAGTAAGCCCCAAAGACTATATATATTGCTTGACAGCTTTTTAAAAAAGTTCAAAATCAAACAAAACAATACAAGGTGAATATTTTTCTAATGTTCAACAAAACAAAAAAGTGTAAGTTTTGTTTTTAATCCTTAAAATCTCTAACTTTTGAATGTAAGGATTGATCTGTTCATATTTCGTGAATGGAACAAAGTCCTTTAAATCCTATGCATGTGCCTAGCAAATACAGTAGAACCCTGCCTCTAAACTGCATTCATTCCCGAAGGCTGTTCAAGAAGCAATTTATTTAAACACAGAATCATTTTTTCCCATTAGAAATAATATAAATTTATTTGTTCCAGACACTCAAATGATTCCATTTTAACCTTTCTCATATCCAGCATGTTCAATGTACTGTTTAATCTATAAACAAACACTTCTTGTCTTAAATTTATTGAATCATCTCCTACTTGCCATAAATCACTTTCAATACTTGTTCGAGGGGTATCTTTCAGGATCAGCATGCAGCATCTTTGCTTGCAGTCACCAGCTAACTGCTTTTCATTTATACAAATAGACAAACTCTCTACCTCTTCAATTGTCTATGATCATATCTTTAGCAACAGTAGCACTCTTGATGGCCTCTTTATGTTTTAAAATTGTACTAATTGTCCATTTCACCAGCAAGGAAAGCAAAAATTACATGTATATTTATTTATAGCACTATTTTCTGAGATGGGCCTGAGAGATGCTTTTGTCATGGTAATTTGTTCAACAGACACTTTTTCTTTGAACAACTTAGTTGAAAACAAAATTGTTCATTTGAGAAGTGAGGTTTGACTGTATTTTAATAAGATTCATCATAGAACTATATTCCTTTGTGGTTCTGTGTCCTGACATTTTCCCTTATCTTTTTAATTTTCCTAATCACACCTGCATTAATACAGCATGATTCTGAATATAATTTTAATTTTTCACATTAAGCAGTGGGCTAAAACCAATATGATGTATCTACAACCACTTAACAAAAGTCTGGTATTTTCCTTCTCTCAATCAAACTTAAATTCAACTATGAAGTCACACAGTCAGAAATTAAAGGTTAGTCTTAAACCAAAACCTTGTCATAGCTTTGATAGTATACTTCTTTTTCTAGGCATTGTTTCTAACAAATCTTGAGGGATTTGATGCTAATTTTGTAGATAACACAGTTCTTGTTTGGGATTTTGGGGTGTTTGGGATTTTTTTTTTTTTAGATGTAAGTCACATAACATTAAAAATTATAAATTTTTAGTCATTTTTATGTTGTGGAACTATCCAAACTACCTAATTTCAGCATATTTTTATCACCCCATAAAAAATCCCATAGCTGTTAGCAGTCACTTCCAGTTCTCCCCGTCTCCCTGGCAAACAATAATCTACTTTCTGTGGATTTACTTATTTTGCAAGTCTCATATAAATGGAATCATAAAATATGCGGTCTATTGCATGTGGCTTCTTTGACTCAGCATATTTTCTTGGTTCAATCACGTTGTTGCATATATCAGCCCTTTTGTTCCTTTTTATGGCTGAATTTATGGATATAACAACAACATTTATCCATGAGTTGATGGACATCTAGATTGTTTTCATGTTCTGGCTATTTTGAATACTGACAGAATACTTTTGACCACCAACTGATGTGCAACGCTGCCTAACTACCAAGAGGATTTCAGTGTGGTGCATGGCATGCATATTCAATGACTAATCGTGTTACCCTGAATACACATGGTTTAAAATCTTATTTTTCTAAATAAGTATGATGTGCCAAGAAAATACCAAGTAAAAGAAATATAAAAGTTAGATGTTTTTAATGGATAAAAAAACAACAACACACAAAAAAATACCTCTAAGACATTTATAGTATCTAATGCTAAAGAAAATTAAGATGTGAAGAGAAAGATGAAAATTCTTACCTCTTCTCTAGTCTTTCTTTAAGCTGACTTTCTCTTATTCCCTGTGGGTGAAGGCAATTTAACAACTCATCCAGTTCCTTCTGACTATCACATAAAAACCTGTAAGGGCAAAACAGGCCTGAATAACTTGGGGTGGGGTGCAAGGGTCAAAAGTCAAACACTAAGAAAGGGATCTAGGGTTGATGGTGGGAATTAGGAAAGCAAACTTGCTTACAAGAAGAACTAGTTTACTATTTCCATGCCTAATGTTAACTTTATCCATGGATTTTGGAGACAATAATTCCTACTAAAATATAATGAGACAAATTTTACAAGCTATAGACATATCTGTCCACACACCTTCAAAGAGTAAATTTGGATATTTAAAAAGATAAATGATCATTAAACCAAAGGTTATCAAAGCTAAAGCAGTTAATGTAATCAAAGAGCTCTTTCAGAACCTAGCTCTCTGCCTAAAAGTAGAATCAACATAAATGAAAAATTAATGGCTATGTATACAGTTTATTTTTTAATTAATGAAGATGAAAATGCTAAATATTCCTATTTGCAAATGGAGTGAAAAGCGCTTCCAATGCTGTATAAGATCTATCATATACAAGGTTACATTAAGGGGGGAAAATGTAATTCAAACTTAGAACAAATAAATATTTATCAAAAAATCAAGTCTTGCTTTGCCCCAGCCAGGTGGCTTAGTTGGTTGAAGCATTGTCTTGTACACCAAAGATTGATGGGGTTCAATTCCTGGTCAGGGCACATACCTAGGTTTGCGGGTTCCATCTACTGTCCAGAGACAACCAAATCAATGTTTCTCTCACATCAATAAAAAATAAAAACATATCCTCAAGTGAGGATTAAAAAAAAAGAAAAATCAAGTCTGCTTTTAAAGCAATGAGTTTACATATCCAAGAAATAAACCTAACACAAAATAATCTGAATAGATAATCACTAAGTCACTGGTGTTAATATAGTAAATACTTTCTTAAAATTGAAAGGAAAAAGAGCAGCCAGATGAATGCTCACATTACCATAGATTCTGTCCTTGTTTGGGTATGGTGGTCTCCACAGCAATTTCTGTTGCTGTTCCATGTTGTGTGTTCACACTTGTATTTTTGCCTAGATTTGCTTTCTTATCTAAGAAAAATAATATATTAGGTTGAATATAGTAAATATCCAATTCTTATCGTTTCAAATCTAAGCAGTACAACACAGCACCAAATCTAAAAACTAAAAACAAGATGCTGTCTATTAAATATATCCATATGCACAAAAGATGCTAACTTCTCTTAAGTATTTTACATAAAGCACATTATCTGTTTTCTATATACTAGTTGAATAGCTGTACAGTTCAAAGTTTGAGTTTTACAACTTAGAATGAAGAGGGATAACTCTTTATATCAAAGCAAATAACCAATTCTTATATACTAGTATGTGACATTAATATAGATAGATCTTAAGCCAGTATTTGAAGCCTTACTTCATACTACAATTGGTTTGATCCCCTGCAACCATTCTCCCACCTACAATAAAAACAATCTCTCTCACTCTTTTTTAAAAATATTTTCAGTCAGGTAATTTTGAAGAGAACATGCCATGCTGTACCTAGAGTTCAAGAAGCAACAACAGCCGAAACTGGTTTGGCTCAGTGGATAGAGCATCGGCCTGTAGACTGAGGGGTCCCAGGTTTGATTTCGGTCAAGGGCATGTGCCTTAATTGTGGGCACGTCTCCAGTTGGGGGTGTGCAGGAGGCAGCTGATTGATGTTTCTCTCTCATCTATGTTTCTTAACTCTCTATCCTTCTCCCCTTCTCCCTTCCTCTCAGTAAAAAAAAAAAAAAAAAAAAAAATCAAAAAAAAAAAAAATATATATATAAAAAAGCAACAATAGCCCTGGCTGGCCTGGCTGGTTTGATTCAGAGCATGGAGTGTCAGCCTGCAGACCGAAGGGTCCCAGGTTCGATTCCGATCAAGGGCTCATACCCAGGTTGCAGACTCAATCCCCACTAGAGGGTGTACAGGAAGCAACGGATCAATGATTTTCTCTCTCTCTCATTATTGATGTTTCTATCTCTCTTCCTCCCTCTCTGAAATCAATTAAAAAATATTTTTTTTTAAAAAACAAAGCAACAACATCAGGATGCTCTAGAAGTGAAAGGTTTTGGATGCCACCCTTCAATCAGAAAATTCTAACTGTGTAGGCCCAACTTCTAAGGACAGCTACTAAACATATTCACAGTCTCTCAGTCCACTGGAATCTTTCCTATGTCTGAAGATCCTGACTTCACATTTATTGCTCTCAAACATTAACTGCCTTCACCTGGGTATTTAAAGTCTATCAGAACTAGATTTTTCTCCTAGTACCACACTTTAGCACTTAATATAATTTAAAAGGAAAATTTGAAGTTGGGCTATATATTAATTTCCTTATTTATCAATTTTGTGAGTATATAACTTAGATTATGATTTTATTAAAAGAAAAAATTAAGAAATTTCTCAAAACACACACACATATAATCTAACATTTGAGAAGTAAATTTAATTAAATTTTATAGAAAGTAGAGCTGGGGGGGAAACCAAGATGGTGACATAGGTGAACACCTTAACTGCTGCCTCGCACAACAATTTCAAAACTACAACTAAAAGACAGAACTGACATTATCCAGACCTACAGGAAAGCTAGCTAAGTGAAAATTCTACAACTAGAAGGAAAGGGCTCACGGAGACTCAAAGGAGCTGCAAAAAGCTGAGGTACAAAGACATGCGCAAGGAGAGGATGGGCGGTGGAGTGCCTGGCTGGCTTCCTCTAACGCAGTGGTTCTCAACCTTCCTAAGGCCGAGACCCTTGCATACAGTTCCTCATGTGGTGGTGACGCCCAACCATGAAATTTTGCTACTGTTATGCATCATGATGTAAATATCTGCATTTTCTGATGGTCTTAGGCGACCCCTGTGAAAGGGTTGTTCGACCCCCCCCAAGGGGTCGTGACCCACAGGTTGAGAACCGCTGCTCTAACGGAAGGAAGATGAAAACTCCTGATAGCACTGAAACCTAGTTTCCACTGCACTGAACCCCAATTCCAGGCAACACTCATACGGGGGAGTCTGGACTGTTGGAAAAAGGGAGGAGTACACAGAAACCCAGGGGAGCCATGAAAGGCAGAGGTCTGGAGGCATGTGCACAAGTATGCACAGAGAGAACTGTAGTGATTACCAAGAGACAATGAGACCCAGGGGCCTCATAGGGCAGGGCTGACAGGAAGTCAAGGCTGTCTGCTCAGCAATGAGACTCCGCCCAATCCAAGCCAAGCACAGAGGCTTTTGCAAGTCTTATCTCATAAGGCTGACTCCAGCACAAAAGTTCTCCCCTTGTACACAACTGAGTCCCACAGCCAATTGGCCTGGAGGTCAATTCCCTCCAGTAATATCAACAACAATAAAGACTTAACTACAAGGCTGTACACACAGTCCACAAAGCGGTGTACCAAGAGTGTCCACCACAGGTAACTGGGAAGGCTGAGCCACTGGGCCATATAGGACAATTACCACACAAAGCTACTCTACCAACTCAAGGAAAGAGCCAAAATGCGAAGACAAAGGAACAGATCACAAACGAAAGAAACGGAGGGAAACAAACAACTGGATATAGAGTTCAAAACCACGGTTATAAGATTTTTCAAGAATTTCCGAGGAAAAAAGGATTAAATTTAGCGAGACCCAAGAGGAGATGAAAAAGGATCAACTAAAGATGAAAAAGCACCAACTAGAAATTAAACATATACTGACTGAAATAAAAAACACTTTACAGAGACCTAACAGCAGACTGAATCAAGTCAGAGATTTGAAATACAAAGAAGCAGAAAACACTCAACTGGAAAAAACAAAAAGAATCCAAAAATGTGAAGATAGTGTAAGGAGCCTCTGGGACAACTTCAAGCATACCAACATCAGAATTATGAGAGTGCCAGAAGAAGAAAGAGAGCAAGATACTAAAAACCTATTTGAAGAAATAATGACTGAAAACTCACCGCCTGGTGCAAGAAATAGACTTACATGTCCAAGAAGCGCACAGAACCCCAAAGAAAAGAAATCCAAAGGGTACCACGCCAAGACACATCATAATTAAAATGTCAAGAGCAAAAGAGAGGGAATATTAAAAGCAGCAAGAGAAAAACAGTTAATTATCTACAAGGGAGCATCCATACGACTTTTCAACAGAAACTATGCAGGCCAGAAAGGAGTGGCAACAAATATTCAAAGTGATGAATAGAAAGAACCTACTACCAAGATTACTCTACCCAGCAAAGCTATCATTCAGAATTGAAGGGCAGATAAAGTGCATCACAGATAAGAAAAAGCTAAAGGAGTTCATCACCACCAAATCAGTATTATATGAAATACTGAAAGGTATTCTTTAAGAAGAGAAAGAATGGTAAAGCTAAAAATTATGAACAAATACATATCTATCAACAAGTGAATAGAGAGAATCCAAGATGGCGGCATAGGTAAACACCTACACCTCTGCCTCACACAACAATTTCAAAACTACAACTAAAACACAGAACGGACATCATCCAGAACCACAGGAAAGCTGGCTGAGTGGAAATTCTACAACTAGAAGGAAAGAGGGGCTCACAGAGACCCAGAGGAGCTGCAAAAAGCTGAGGTATGGAGATGTGCACTTGGAGAGAGCGGGTGCAGGAGTATCTGGCTGGCTTTCTCTGGCAGGAGGGAGACGGAGACTCTCAACGGTACTGAACCCCTTATCCTACGGCACTGAACCCCTTATCCTACGACACTAAACCCCAGATCTAGCCGAAATTCATACGAGGGGAGTTTGGACTGTGAAAAGGGAGAAGTACACGGAAATTTAGGGGAGTCGCAAAAGATCAGAAGTCTGGTGGTGCGCACGGCACTGCACGCAGAGGACCGACTGCTGATTGTGCCACTGTGAGCAGGAGACAGACCCTCCCAACTGTGTCACTTCTAACTCCACTAAACCCCAGTTTCGAGCAAAACCCTGGAGGCCCAGACTCATATGGTCCCGGAGCACAGGAGAAGCAGCAGTCTAGAGGCACTGCAAGAGAGCGCACGCATGCGCACAGGGACCACTCCAGCGATTACCCAGTCACGTGAGACTCAGGGGCAGTGAAGCGGGGCCAACTGGAAGCAAGGCGGTCCCTTAAGCCCTGAGACTCCACCCATCCCAAGCTCAACAGAGAGGCTTTTGCGGTTTTGCAAATCTGGTTATCATAAGGCTGAATCCAACATAGAAGTTCTCCCAGCATAGTGAAAATGCTGAGACAAGGAAAGGGATCACAAACAAAAGAAATGGAGGAAAACAAATGACTGGATATAGAGTTCAAAACCACGCTTATAAGGTTTTTCAAGAATATCCTAAAAAAGTTGGATAAAATTAGCGAGACCCAAGGGGATATGAAAAAGAACAACCAACTGGAGATGGAAAAGATCCAACTAGAGATGAAAAAGGACCAACTAGAAATTAAACATATACTGACTGACATAAAAAATATTATACAGAGACCTAACAGCAGACTAGAGGAAGGCAAGAATCAAGTCAAAAATTTGAAATATAAAGAAGCAGAAAACACTCAACTGGAAAAGCAAGAAGAGAAAAGAATCCAAAAATGTGAAGATAATGTAAGGAGCCTCTGGGACAGCTTCAAGCGTACCAATATCAGAATTGTGGGGGTGCCAGAGGAAGAGAGAGAGCAAGATACTGAAAACCTATTTAAAGAAATAATGACTGAAAACTTCCCACATCTGGTAAAAGAAATAGACTTACAAGTCCAGGAAGCACACAGAACCCCATATAAAAGGAATCCAAAGAAGACCACACCAAGACACATCATAATTAAAATACCAAGAGCAAAAGACAAAGAGAGAATATTAAAAGCAGCAAGAGAAAAACAGTTCATTACCTACAAGGGAGCACCCATACGACTGTCAGCTGATTTCTCAACAGAAACGATGCAGGCCAGACGGGAGTGGCAAGAAATATTCAACGTGATGAATAGCAAGAACCTACAACCAAGAATACTCTATCCAGCAGAGCTATCATTCAGAATTGAAGGGCAGATAAAGAGCTTCACAGAGAAGAAAAAAGCTAAAGGAGTTCATCAACTACAAACCAGTATTATATGAAATGCTGAAAAGTACTCTTTCAGAAGAGGAAGAAGAAAAAGGTAAAAGATAAAAAAATTATGAACAATAAATACGTATCTATCAACAAGTGAATCTAAAAATTAAGTGAATTAAAAATTTGATCAACAGAATAAACTGGTGAATATAATAGAATCAGGAGCACAGAAAGGGAGTGGACTGGTATTTCTCAGTGGGAAAGGAGTGAGAGGTGTACAGGGAGAGACTGGACAAAAATCATACACCTATGGATGAGGTCAACAGGAGGGAAGAGTAGAGGGAAGGAGGGGGAACCGGGTGGAGGGGGAAAAAGAGAAACAAATGTAATAATCTGAATAATAAAGTTTTAATTAAAAAAAACACAAGTGAATATAAAAATCAAGTGAATAAAAATCTGATGAACAGAATAAACTGGTGAATATAACACAATCAGGGGCATAGAAAGGGAGTGGAACGACAATTCTTGGGAGGAAAGTGGTGCGGGGGGTGCAGGAAGAGACTGGACAAAAATTGTACACCTATGGATGAGGACAATGGGGAGGAGGTAAGGGCAGAGGGAAGGGTGGGAACCAGGTGGAGGGAGCAATGGGGTGGGGGGCAGGAATAATTGTAATAATGTGAACAATAAAGATTTGTTAAATTAAAAAAAAAAGTAGAGCTGGGCCTGGCCAGTGTTGCTCAGTGATTGAGCAATGACCTATGAACCAGGATGGTATGGTTCAATTGCCAGTCAGGGCACATTCTGGGTTGTGGTCTGAATCCCCAGTGTGGGATATGAAGGAGGCAGCCAAGCAATGATTCTCCCTAATCATTGATGTTTCTCTCCCTCTCTCTCCACTTCCTTTCTAAAATAATAAATAAATAAATAATGAAAATGAAAAATTCAAATGGTTAGGTTAGGTCAGGCTTTCTCAACTTCAGCATTATTGACATTTTAAGCTACATAATTCTTTGTAGTGGGTGATGGCGGTGTTATTATATCTACTGTAGGATATTTAATGGCATCCCTGGCCTCTACCATTAGTGCCAATAGTGACAACCAAATATGTGTCTGGATGTTGTAAATATCCCTTGGGAGGCAACATGACTTCCTGTTGAACTACTGGGTTAAATGAGTCACAAGCTTCCTGCTTTGATTTCTCTCTCACTCTCTCCACATACACAAAAACACATCCTATATAATAAAAGGCTATTATGTAAATTGATCAAATGGCGACTGGTCGTTATGACCTGCACTGACCACCTAGGGACATGCTTAATACAGGGACTGCACCCTGGTGGTCAGTGACTCCCATGGGGGAGGGGGACATAGAAAGGGGCGCCACTCAGCCAGAAGCCCTGAGCCAGGATCACAGCTGGTGAGCGCAGCAGCAGTGGCGGGCGCCACTCCCGCCTCCTCAGCAGCACTAAAAATGTCCATCAGTTGGACATCCCATGAGGGCTCCCGGAATGCAAGAGGGCTCAGGCTGAACTGAGAGCCCTGCCCCGCATCAACTGCAGAAATTTCATGCAATAAGACTTTAGTGTGTGTGTGTATACACACACATAGACACACACACAGACACACACACATGCAAGGGGGAGGTTATCCCTTAGCCCAGTCTGCACCTTTTCCAATCTGGGACCTCTTAATAGATGTTAAACTTCCCGTTTAGGTCAGATGGGGCCTAAAGGGGCAGTCGGACATCCCTCTCACAAACCAGGACTGCTGATTCCCAACTGCTCACCTGCCTGCCTTCCTGATTGCCCCTAACAGGTTCTGCCTGCCACTCTGATCACCCCCTAATTACCCCCTGTCACCCTGATTGATGCCTAACTGCTCCCTGGTCAGCCTGGTGATCCCTAACTGCTCTCCCCCGGAAGCCTGGTCCCTCCCTACTGCCCTGCCCTGCTGGCGATATGGGGGCTGCCATCTTCTGTGTTGGAGTGATGGTCAATCTGCATATTACTCTTTTATTATATAGGACAGAGGCCTGGTACATGGGTGGGGGCTGGCTGATTTGCCCTGAAGGGTGTCCCGGATTAGGGTGGGGGTTCCCTTGGAGTGTGGGGCGGCTTTGGTGAGGGGCCTGTGGTGGTTTGCAGGCCATCCACACCCTCTAGTGACCCAAGCGGAGGCCCTGGAATTTGGGATGTATCTTCTACAATTTTGTAGCCTGGAGTGGGTGGGCAGGGTGTGTGGAAAACTTGACTTTCTTTGTCGCCAGGAAAATTATAAAAGGAAGATAAATGGAAGATAAAAGGAAGATAAATAACCCAATAAAAAATGGGCAATGGACCTAAACAGAATATTTTCAAAAGAAGACAGAAGGAAGACCAAGAGACACATGAAAACATGCTCAAAGTCACTAATTATCCAAGAGATGCAAATCAAAACGACAATGCGATACCATCTCACACCTGTCAGAATGGCTATCATCTACAAATAAATAATGACAAGTGTTGGCGAGGATGCTGAGAAAAAGGAACACTTGTGCACTGCTGGTGGGAATGCAGACTGGTGCAGTCACTGTGGAGAACAGTATGGAGTTTCCTCAAAAAACTAAAAATAAAACTCCCATTTGACCCAGTAATCCCACTCTTAGGAATATACCCTCAGAAACTAAAAACACCAATCAGAAAGGATATATGCACCCTTATGTTCATAGCAGCAAAATTTACAATAGCTAAGATTTGGTGTCCGTAAGCAGATGAGTGGATCAGAAAACCATGGTACATCTACAGAATGGAATACTATGCTGTCATAAAAAAGAAGAAATTTTTACCATTTGCAGCAACCTGGATGGAACTGGAGAGCATTATGCTAACTGAATTAAGCCAGTCAATGAAAGAAAAATACCACATGATCTCACGTTTTATGGATAAAAAAGAACATTATAAACTGATGAACAAAAAGATAGATACAGAGGCAGTAAAGCATCAAATAGACTGTCAAATTACAGTGGGGAGGTTAGGGAGAGGGGGGGTAGATTAGAGATCAACCGAAGGACTGGTATGCATTCATATAAGCATAACCAATATATGCTAGAACCTGGGGGGTGAGATCATGTATGGGAGTGGGGTGGGGGCAATGGGAAGATATGTATGTAATACAGTAATAAAAAAGTAGGGGAAAAATAAGAGTTGTTTTGCAAAAGACAAAAAAAAATTTTGGAAAAGTCCGTTTAGGTATTTATTTTGCCAAGTGAATATACCCATGTAACCAGAACCCAGACAAGAAAAAGAACATTATCTTATTTGCTACCTTGTATCACAGCACATGAAAAATTGGTAGGCACATAAAAGATAATCCATAAATATTGAATAAATGGATTTTGAAAGTAAAGGAAGAAGACATATAATTGCAGTCTTGGCCCCCTTACTTCAATTCTCTAACTTTTCAGGTACCTAGAAAGATTTCTAAAGAACTATGTTTAAAAACTACTCATACAAAACTTAATGCCTAAACAAGATGTTATACTTGTATAGATTTTATCCGAGTAGTTTTCAAACTCTTTATCTTTCCACACAATGCCTGGAATAAAATTGGTAATCACAGGTTTGTTTTTTCCCTTTTTGTGCATTTAACATTCTCCCACCCACTCAAATACATCTATGTAAAAAAGCAATAAAAAAATCTTACAGTCCTAATCAATTTGACTCACTAGATAGAGCATCAGCCCATGAATTGAAGAGTCCCAAGTTTGATTCTGGTCCAAGGCACACACCTTAATTGCAGGCTCCATCCGGCTCTGGTTGGGGCATGTGAAGGAGGCAACCAATCAGTGTCTCTCTCACATAGATATTTTTTTCTGTCTCTCCTCCTCCCCTCACTCTTTCTAAAAATCAATGGAAAAATATCCTCCAGTGAGGATTAATAAAACAGAACAAAAAAAGATGATGATGATGATGACAGAGAACAGGCTAATATTTAGCCTACTTGGACAGGGTAAAATAATTAACAGATATACATACTACGGGGATAGTAATCCTCATCAGGTGAGTCAGCATGGTCTTTGCGATGATGTCTGAATCGGTAGTCAATGCTGTCATGTACCCAGCCTTTTTCAATGAATAATCCTGGAACTTCATCTGAGAAGAGCCAGTATCTATAAATCACAACCACATATTAGTAAGATAATGACAGATCATGAGCACAAAATGACTTTATGGTTGGGAAAGACAATTAAAGAATATTACAAAATATTCAGAAATACTATACAAATTATAAAGTAAGACAAAGAATACTAAAATGTTTAGAATTTGAGACTTGTCTAAAAATCTATAATTTTTATAACTTCTAACATGTCTCCACTTTATACTCCATACAATGTATGCAGCATTTAAAATACTATACCATTTTTTAAAGTCCTCTATTTGGTTCACATGTCACCAATCATCATACTTTAAGCTCTGTATTTGTGATATATTAAGAACAGGGTCATGTCTTTATTTAACTTTGTAACCCTAGCATTTGGCATATATTCAATAAATAGTCAAAGAATGTGTGATAATTGTTTCCAAAATCCATGAATAGCAAAGCTTATTTTTAGTTCTTCTGACAGTTTTATAACTAGTAAAGGCTCTAATAAGATGTTAAAAAATTTAAATTTAATAAAGTTACCTATTATGGTTCCGATCTGTACCAATAGGAGTCCTCCGCATGACTAGTTTTGCCTTGGCAATTCCCTCCTGGAATGCCTTCTCAGCAGCTGCTTTGTGTTTTCGTATTCGTTCTTCCTCTGCTTCCCGTTCTAGTTTCACTGTTAAAGACAAAAGGAGCCAACTAGATTTTTTTCCCCCTAATAAATTTCACTCTTACAAATTAATTCACTTATGAAGCTCTAGCCAGTTTGACTCAGTAGTTGGAGAGTCAGCCTCAACAGAAGGGTTACAGGTTTGATTTCTGGTCAAGGACACGTTATCTTGGTTGCAGGTTTGATCCCCAGCCCCAAGTTGGGGTAAGTGCCAGGGGCAACCAATCCATGTATCTCTCTCACATCAATATTTCTCTCTCTAACCCTCTCCCCATCATTCCCACTCTCTAAAAATCAATGGAAAAAATATCCTCAGGTGAGGATTAAAATAAATAAATTACATATGCAGTGAAGTGTGCCTGGTATAAAGTACATTTTTATCAAACTAAACTTAGTTTCCTTCTCCTAATTCTAATGTAAGAAATGACATGTAGCTCAGCCAGTATGGTTCAGTGGTTGAGCATTGTCCTATGAACCAGGAGATCATGGCTCCATTCCATTAGATCACATGTCCAGGTTGTGGGCTTTATCCCCAGTGGAGGGTGTCTAGGAGGCTACTAATCTGATTCTCTCTCCTCATTGATATTTCTACCCTTCTTTCTCCTTCTCCCTACCTCTCTCTTGAAATTAAAAAAAAAAAGAGAGAAAGAAAAAAAAGACATTTAAAGGAAGCTATTTCTATCTGGCCCTCCTATGTTCTTTGAATTTTGGTGATGTCTCAGCCATCATAAAAATCTTTTCTCTCCAAAATTTAACTTATTAATTTTAATAATTAAGTTGATTTTATTTTATTAATAATTTAAATGTAACCTTAAAACAGCCCTTAAATGGAATTGAAAATTTTATGACAGGACCATCATAGGATCCTCATAATGATTGGGATAAAACTATAATAGTATCTAAAAATAAAACAAATTTTTGCTTTGAGGAATTTGATAATATATTTACCTTATTAGCCCCAGTGACCAAAAAAAATAACTATTTTTTTTTTAGTTAGCACTGTTAAGGACAAAAAAGGTTTTAATCAATTTATTTCTGATCATTGATTACATGGGTTTGTTCTACCCAGACAGAAATTCCCCTCAACAAAAGTCCAGTAATCTTGCCTTTTAAGTTTTCCATAATCATGACAAATTTTGATACTGTAAGTATCAAATGCACTATTTACAATGCCAGAATTTTTAACCCTCATCTTCTACTGGTGATAATATCTACAATATGATGAGAATCTGGAAAATGCATCAAACTCATTTATTTAAAACCAACAGGACATGTTATTTTTAATCAAGTTTTTTAACCTGAATGGAACTATGTTGGCAACAATGATTCAGTAGAGATTATTACGAAGGTAAAAGATAAAGAGTAATGGCCAAATCACAATAAAGGAAAAGCTCCTTTTCCTGCAGCTACAAAAAATAGGGAAAGTCACCAAAAGACAACCAAATTTATTTTCAGCAGTTACAACACTGAATAGATATTGGAAGACCTAATTCTACAATTCAAATATTGACCACAGCAATATATTCATAATTTTTGTACGCTGTTTCCCTCTATCAATAATAGAATATCATCTTCCTAGCCTTTCTCCTAGGTTAAGATAAATATAACATACAGAATAAAACTTCAGGAACTCAAGAAATCATTGTTTCAGGTAAAACACACTGAAATGCAATATAAAGTTTATATGAAATGTAATTATACTCTTTCAAATTGGAAAATATGTATATGCACAAACTCATATAATATGCATATAAATATAAAAACATTTTAATGGCATTAAGTAGTATAACCTAAAACCTGTTTTAAATTAAATATTTCATATTTTCTAATGAAAAACTAATAAAGTAACAAAGTTGTTTGACTTACTATAAAATTCTCACACATAATTTTAAAAAAATATTTTTTTATTTATTTCAGAGAGGAAAGGAGTGGGAGAGAGAGAGAAACAACAATGAGAGAGAATCATTAATTGGCTGCCTCCTGCCATCCTACACTAGGGATTGAGCCTGCAACCCAGTCATATGCCCTGACCAGGAATCAGACCGTGACCTCCTGGTTCACAAGTCAACACTCAACCAATAAGCCATACCAGCCGGGCTCTCACACATAATTTAAGACTATTTCTAGGTATTTATCTACCCAATTCTTAGCATACAACTTTGACAAATAAAGCATTTTTACCATCTTATTTCATAAGTTGGCAACTTTCATAAGGTTTAAAACTGTAACAGTGATCAAAATATGTTAGGCTTAAAGGAAAAAAACTAATAAACTTAGTTTATTATGGGTAATAATTCTAAACAAAAATTGTGTACATTGTAAGACTGATCAAATAAGTAAATATTGATATTACTATAGAGGGGTTGATAGCTGAGCAAAAAAGAAAAAACTCGGATGTGAATGGCAGTGTGGTGATTGTTGAGGGAGGAAGGACTGACTTGGCTTGGGGTGTTGAACACAGTTTCAGTGTATGGATAGTGTGTTGTGAAGTTGTGTATCTGAAACCTGTATATAGTTCTGAGCAGTGTTACCCCAATAGCTTCAATTTAAAATATATTTTTATTGATTTTTTACAGAGAGGAAGGGAGAGGAATAGAGTTAGAAACATTGATGAGAGAGAAACATCGATCAGTTGCCTCCTGCACATCTCCTGATGGGGATGTGCCCGAAACCAAGGTACATGCCCCTGACCGGAATCGAACCCGGGACCTTTCAGTCCACAGGCCAACACTCTATCCACTGGGCCAAACCGGCTTCGGCCCCAATAGCTTCAATTTAAAAAAAACCCACCATGTTGATGTTAACAGATGCCATGGAGGGAAAAAGATGCAAATATAGAATGAGGAAGGCAAAGCAGAACCCCTGAGAGATGCTGAGATTTGGAATAAATTTAACAAAAAAATTACAAAATGTATACTTTGAAAACTACAACACATTGAAATAAATTAACGATCTAAATAAATTAAAAACATCTCATATTCATGGATCAGAAGACAAAATATTAAGATGGCAATAAATCTATTAGATCTATAGTTCTAATATATAGATCCCAAAATTGATCTATAGATTCAAAGCAATCTCCAGAGTCCCAGATGACTGCTTTGTAGAAATTAATAAGCTGATTCTAAAATTGCTATAGAATTGCAAGGGACCTAGAACAGCTAAAACAATCTTGAAAAAGAATAAGTTAGACAATTCATACTTCCCACTTCAACAACTACTACAAAGCAATAGTAATCAAGCCACTGTAACACTGGGGTAAAGATGAACATAAATCAATGGAACAGAATTCAGAGTTCATAAATAAATCAAAACATCTATAGTCAAATGATTTTTTTCAAAGGTGTCAAGATCATTCAATGGGGGAAAAAATAACTTCTTTATCACTGGATAGCCACAGAATGAACTTAGACACATATTTCATACCATATATTAAAATTAACTCAAAATGAATCAAAGACCTAAATGTAAGAGCTAACACTCTAAGACTTTTAGAAGAAAACATAGGGGTAAATCTTTATGGCTTTGGATTTGACAATGGATTCTTTTTTTTTTTAATTTTAGTGTTTTATTATTATTTTTTAATGTATTTATTGATTTTTTACAGAGTGGAAAGGAGAGGGATAAAGAGCTAGAAGCATCAACGAGAGAGAAACATCAATCAACTGCCTCCCGCACAACCCCTACTGGGGATGTGCTCGCAACCCAGGTACATGCCCTTGACCGGAATCGAACCTGGAACTCTTCAGTCTGCAGGCCGACGCTCCATCCACTGAGCCAAACAGATTTTGGCGACAATGGATTCATAAGATACGACACCACACAAGCAACCAAGAGGGGGATAAATTGGGCTTTATAAAATAATTTTAAATTTGTGCTTCAATGGACACTAACAAGAAAGTAAAAAGACAACACATGCAGATCATATACCTAAGAGAAAAGGAATTTGTAGCTAGACTATACAAAGTACTCTTACCACTCAATAATAATAAAAGAAAATATTTGAAAATGGGCAAAAATCTGAATTAACATTTCTCTAAAGAAGATATACAAATGATTAACAGGCACATGAAAAGATGCTCAACATCACTAGTTATCAGAAAATGCATATCACAGTGGTTGCATGGAGTACAATTTTTTGGTATCTTTTGAGCCATGCAAATGTATTGCTTATTCCAAAAATAAATAAAATTCACATTTTAAAAACTTTAAGAAAAAGGAAATGTGTATCAAAACCTTAATGAGATACTAATTCTCAACCACTAGGATGATTATAGTCCAAAAATCATAAAATAATAAGTGTTGGTGAGGATGCAGCATGTGGAGAAATCAGAACCCTCATACACTATTCATAGGAAAGTAAAGTTGTATAGCCATTTAAAAATTAGTCTGTCAGTTTCTCAAATGGTTAAACAGTTCATAAGACCCAACAATTATGTTCCTAGGTATACACCCAAGAGAAATAAAGATATATCCATACAAAATCTTGTACACCAATGTTTTCAGCAAACTCATAGTAACCAAAAATGAAAAACAAACCAAATGTACATCAATTGATAAAATGTGGTATATCCAATCAATGGAATAGTATTCTGCTATTAAAAGGAACAAAGTACTACCTTAGCTGGTTTGGCTTAACAGATAGAGCGTCCAACTGTGGACCAAAGGGTCCCGGGTACAATGTTAGTCAAGGGCATATAGGAGGCAAACAATTGATGTGTTTCATGTATATCAATATTTCTTTGTCTTTCCCTCTTTTACATTCTCTCTAAAAATCAAGTAAAAATATCCTCAGGTGAGGATTAAAAACAATAAAGATAAATTTTAAAAAATTAAGTACTACTAAAACATGCTACAACATAGGTGAACTTTGAAAACATTATATATACTAAGTGAAAGAAGCCAATCATAAAAGATCACATCTTATATGATCCCATTTATATGTTATATCAGAATAGGCAAATCTAGAGAAACAGTAGTAAACTGGTGGTTGCTTGGGTCTAGGGAGGACAGGGAGGTAGGGTGATGATAGCTAAAGGGTATAGTGTTTCTTTTTGCAGTAATGAAAATGTTCCAAAATTGTAGTGAAGGTTGCATGTCTATGAATATATTTAAAAACACTGAATTGTACACTACCAATGGAAAAACTGCATGGTATATGAATTCTCTATAATAAAAGCATAATATGCTAATTAGACCAGAATCGAACCTGGAACTCTTCAGTCTGCAGGCCGACGCTCTATCCACTGAGCCAAAGCCAGGGCTGCAAGGGAAGCCCAGATCTCAGATGCCATTGAGAGCCAATGCCGGCAGCGGGGGTTAGGGAATCAGGGGGAGAAGAAGGCCTACTCTGGCATGAAATTTCCTGCTTTGGGCCCTTAGTTTATAAATAAAGCTATTTATTTAAAAGTTCAGATTTAGCCCTAACTGATTTAACTCAGTGGATAGTGTTAGCCTGTGGACTGAAGGGTCCTAGGTTTGATTCCGGTCAAGGGCATGTACCTTGGTTGCAGGCACATCACCAGTAGAGGGTGTGCAGGAGGCAGCTGATCGATGTCTCTCTCTCATCGATGTTTCTAACTCTCTATCCCTCTCCCTTCCTCTCTGTAAACAATAAAATATATTAAAAAAATAATAATAAAATACTTTAAAAAAATAGTTCAGATTTAGCCCTAGCAGGTTTGGCTCAGTGGACAGAGCATCAGCCTGTGGACTGAAGGGTCCAGGTTCAATTCTGGTCAAGGGCACACACCCGGGTTGCAGGCTCAATCCCCAGTGGGGGGCATGCACGATGATTCTCATCATGATGTTTCTCTCTCTCCCTTCCTCTCTGAAATCAATAAAAAGAAAAAAGAAAAGAAAAAGTTCAGCCCTAGCTGGTTTGGTTCAGTGGATAGAGCGTCAGCCTACGAATTGAAAGGTCTCCGGTTCCATTCCGGTCAAGGGCACATGTCCAGATTATGGGCTTGATCCCCAGAGAGGGACTTGCAGGAGGCAGCCAATCCATGATTCTCTCTCCTCATGGATGTTTCTCTCCCTCTTCCTCTCTCTTCCCCCTTCCTCTCTGAAATCAATAAAAATATTTTTTTTAAAAGTTCAGATTTAATGGTGCTATCAAAACCCCAAATTTTTATGTTCTTATATCTTAAGGGCAACTGTGCAGAGGGCGTCACGTATCTTATTATTCAACTGTTACAACAATCTTTATCAATTGTTACAACAATCTTTACAATTATATGGGGAAACTAAAGCATAGATAAATTGACCAAAGGAATATAGCTAAGTCAGTGGTAGAGTTTGAACCCCTATCAGCAATTCTCAGGTCATATGTTATTTCCACTGTACCTATTTGTGGATTTGGTCTAAACTAGGAAACTCAGAAAAGATGTCAACATCACATTATCTATGTCAAATTATTATTAACTACGGGATGCCATACTGTGAAACATTTCTGTTGGAATATTATATACATAGTAGGGCATGGTTATTACATATAAAAATAACTAAATAGTTATGACAAATTACCACAGTAATTTCCTTACTTTTATTATCTTCTAAAGCAGGGTAGGGAATCATTTTTCTGCCAAGGGCCATTTGGATATTTATAACATCATCTGTAGGCCATACAAAATTATCAACTTAAGAATTTGCCGAAACCGGTTTGGCTCAGTGGATAGAGCGTTGGCCTGTGGACTGAAAGGTCCAGGTTTGATTCCGGTCAAGGGCATGTGCCTTGGTTGCAGCTGATCGATGTCTCTCATCGATGTTTCTAACTCTCTATCCCTCTCCCTTCCTCTCTGTAAAAAAATCAATAAAATATATTTTAAAACAAACAAATAATTAGCCTGCTATATTGGTCAAACATTTCATGAACTTACCCCTAATGCCTTGGCAGGGCCAGGACAAATGATTTTTTGGGCCCTATAGGGCCTGATGTCCAGATGTTCCCCACCCCTGTAACTAAAGGGCTTCCTCTTTTCTCTCATCATAAGATTTTACCTTTCATTTCTCTCTCTTGGATTTCCCGCTCCTTCTTGGCTTGAATGGCAAGTAGTCGTCTGCTCTTCACAGTACTAATCATGTCAACAGCTTCTGTATCTGCCTGGGACTCAAACTTTACAACTTTTTTCCTATCTATTTTGCCTAACCCATTCTCCTCTTTTCCATTTTCTTTATTTCTGGCTTCCATTTCTTTCCGTTTCTGTTTCTCAGCTCTCTTCTTATCATTTTCTTCCTTTAATACAGCAAGCCGTTCCTTCCACAACTCTGCAGACATCTGCTGTCTTGATTCCATGTGGTCTTGCACTGAATATGTCATGAGAATCCGGTGGCAGAGTGCTGTCAAGATCTGTAGCTTCTCTTCTGATGTTAGCTCAAAAAATTCAGAGGTTTCCAGCTTCTCTAAGAACTCATCTTGTACTTCATTGTCCTCAAATGGTGCTGAACCTTTATTGTCATCTGTGTCTGAGCCCTCACTTTCTTCCTGAACATCAGATTTGCGCAAGCAGAGCCGCACCAGCTCTGAAACAGAATGCAGAGTCAGGGGGATTTCTGAAAGCTTCATTCCCAACTCACCATAGTCTTCTGCTATTTCATCTTGTAATAAGGTCTGTAAAAGAATAACCAAGACTCTATTCAGGTATAAAAAGCCACCTTTTTCTGCACTCAAGGCTTCCATAAGGGACACAGCAGTAATAGGGTACTGAGCATCTGGTAAGAGTAGTCCAGAATAACAGCTCAAAAATTCCACCACCATGGCCACATCCCCAAAAAGTGTGTTGGGCAGTCCTTCAGGGGTATCCACCAATCTAAATGCTGGAAGATGTTTGCCAGTTAATTCTTGGTCCTCGAATCGTTTCTGTTTTTCTAGTTTCTCAAGCATTTCTTTCTCTCTCCGCTCTTTGGCTTTCTCCTTCAACTTTTCTCTCAACTCTTCTCTTTTCTTTTTCAAATAGTCTTTGCGTTGCTCTTCAGACATAGAGGCCCATCTTTTTTTGTGCTCTAGAAGCTCAAAGCGTTTTTGAACAATATTCCGCAATTCTTCTGGGAGACGAGCTCTATCTTCATTAGAAAGAAGACGAGCTGTTTTAGAGATAACACAAGACAGGGCAGTCTTCTTGTCCTCCCTGTCTTTGTTTTCTTTGTAGTAGGCAATAAGGTGTAGAGCAGCAGGAGGCAGATGCTTATGAGGTTTACTAGAGGACCTGGGTGTACCCCCTGAATTCCTAGGGGCTCTTGTCATCTTCTGAGTGCCTTTGGCCATATCCAACAAAGTCATCTGCTTCATTTTTGTTTTAGGAGTCTTCAGGCCCTTTTTCGGAGATCTGGAATTTCCTGTGGATTTCTGTCCATTCAGGATGCCTTTGCTTCTGCCCTTTGCTTTCAAAGGTTTATCATTATGCTTCCCTGGTTTCTTGGCAGGTGGGCCTTTCTTAGGAATGTGAAAGTTAGCATGTAATTTGTTGGTTGACATCATCTTCATCACTTCTTCTAGATGCTCTTCTGGAGATTTGGAATTCTTTGAGTTCTTCACCTTGAGTGGTGAGCCATTCAAAGATTTCTTCAAGTGTACATGACACCATAACTTAGGATTTAGTGGTGAACTCAAGGAAGAGTTATCTGTCTTAGATTTCTTTGAGGGTTTCCTGTCTGGAGATCCAGTATTCTTCCTCTTCGTAGAAGGGTTGAGAGTCATATACTAGAATTTAAGAATAGAAGCAAAATTAATTCTACAAACTAATTTAAAGAAGCAACATTTAAGTATCCGAAAGGCCCTCTTTTCTGCTATTCAGGCAAAACTACAAATTGATTTCTCTTTATGTCCCTGAAAAAACAATATTTTTGCCATATCAACACAAAATTCTCTTTTTAAAAAAAAGTATTTTATTGATTTTTTACAGAGAGGAAGGGAGAGGGATAGAGTTAGAAACATCGAATAAAGAGAATTATGAATCAGTTGCTTCCCACACCCCCCCCCACTCGGAATGTGCCTGCAACCAAGGTACGTGCCCTTGACCAGAATCAAACCTGGGACCTTTCAGTTCGCAGGCCGATGCTCCATCCACTGAGCAAACTGGTTTGGGCAACACAAAATTCTCTTGATACACAGGCTTAAAAAGATATACTCTAATATTAGACATTTTTGCTATACAACTAGCTTTCTGTTTATATACAGATTAGCAAGCAGTTCTTAAATACTTGAATGAACTGTGAACCATTTCCCCAGAAAAGACATATAAAAATTATGCAAACAATTTCCGAGTCCATCTATGGATCCCAGATTAAGAATACCTGATTTAGCCCTAACCAGTCTGGCTCAGTGGATAGTTTCAGCCTGTGGACTGAAGGGTCCCAGGTTCAATTCTAGTCAAGGGCATACGCCCAGGTTTTGGGTTCAATCCCCAGTAGGGGGCATGCAAGAGGCAGTAGATCAAAGATTATCTCTCATCACTTATGTTTCTATCTCGCTCCCTTTCCCTTCCTCTCCGAAATCACACACACATATATGTAAAGAATACCTGATCTAGCCCTAGCTAGTTTGGCTCAGTATATAGAGAATCAGCCTGCAGACTGAAGAGTCCCAGATTCAATTACAGCTCAGGGCCCATACCTCAGTTGCAGGTTCAATACCCAACCTAGCTGTGCACGTGCAGGAGGCACCAGTCAATGTGTATCTCTCACATTGGTGTTTTTCTCTCTCTGGGTCTATGCCCTTCTCTTCTACTCTCTCTAAAAATTAATGGAAAAATATCCTTGGGCCCTAGCTGGTTTGGCTCAATGTCAACCTGTGGACCAGAGGACCCTGGGTTCAATTTCGGTCAAGGGCACATGTCCAGGGTTACAGGCTCGATCCCTAGTAGGCCCTTGACCAGAATTGAACCTGGGACCTTTTGAGTCGATAGGCCGATGCTCTACCCATGAGCCAAACCGGTTTCGGCTCATCATTGATGTTTCAATCTCTCTCCCCCTCTTCCTTCCTCTTTGAAATCAATTTTTAAAATGTATTAAAAAAATATAGCCTCGCCAAAACCAGTTTGGCTCAGTGGATAGAGCATCTGCCTGCGGACTGAAGGATCCCAGGCTGACAAAGGATTAACAAAGAGTATCTGATACAGATAAGGGGAACATGTGAGAAAATGTAAAAGTATTGCTCTTTTAATTACTATTATTATTGATTTCAGAGAGGAGGGGAAAGGGAGATAGAAACATCAACGAGGCTGAACACAGAGGCTTTTGTAATTTTGAAAGCCTTGTATCATCCCCATCGGCTGCCTCCTGGGGATTGGCACGAAACCTGGGAATGTGCTCTTGACTGCAATCAAACCTGGGACTCTTCAGTCCGCAGGCCGACGCTTTAGCCACTGAGCCAAACCAGCTAGGTTTTGCTAAAAGTATTGCTCTTGAGACAAATATTGCCTTTGTTCCAACTGGGAATATTCTATGCTCTCAAGGTATACATTTAGAGTTTACCAGTAAGGGGATGCGGCATAGGTGAACACCTAAACTGCTCCCTCACACAATTTCAAAACTACAGCTAAAAGACAGAATGGAACTCATCCAGAACCACAGGAAAGCTGGCTGAGTGGAAATTCTACAACTAGAAGGAAAGAGAGGGGCTCACGGAGACTCAGAGGAGCTGCAAAAAGCTGAGGTACAGAGACATGCTCATGGAGAGGGTGACGGAGTGCGTGGCTGGCTTCCTCTAGCGGGAGGGAGACAGAAAGTCCCGACTGCACTGAATCCCAGTTCTGACTACACTGAACCCCAGTTCTGAGTGAGACTCATACGTAGGTCGGGGGGAGTCTAGACTGTTGTGAAAAGGGAGAGGTGCACGAAAACTTAAGGGAGCCGTGAAAGGCAGAGGTCTGAAGGTGCACAGAAAGGGCTGACTGCTGATTGTGCCACTGGCTTTCTCTAGCGGGAAGAAGACAGACCCTCCCAACTGCACTGAAATGCAGGTCAGACTAAACTGAACCCCAGTTTCAGGTGAGACCCGGGAATCCCAGACTCATACGGATCCCCAGAGTGCACAGAAACTCAGGGGAGCCGGAAAGATGGAGGCCTGGAGGCACGTAAGTGCAAGTGTGCAGAGAGGGCTGCAGCGATAACCAAGGGACCCAGGGCCCTCATAGTTCAGGGCTGACGGGAAAACGAAGGCTGTCTGCTCAGCTCTGAGACTCCGCACCATCCAAGCTGAACACAAAGGCTTTTGCAATTTTGCAAGCCTTGTATCATAAGGCTGATTTCAGCACAGAAGTTCTCCCAGCGTAGACACAGCTGATGCGCAGAGACAATTGGCTTGGAGATCCATTCCCCTCAGTGATACCAACAATCAAGACTTAACTACAAGAAGGCTGTACACACATAAAGGGGTGCACCAAGAGAATCCACCTCAGATAACTGGGGAGGCGGAGCTACTGGGCCATATAGGACACCTAACATAAGAAGCTATTCTATCAACTCAAGGAAGCAGCAAAAATGCGGAGACAAAGAAACAGATCAAAACCGAAAGAAATGGAGCAAAACAAATGACCGGATATAGAGTTCAAAACCACGGTTATAAGGTTTCTCAAGAATACCTAGAAAAGATGGTAAATTTAGTGAGACCCAAGAGGAGATGAAAAAGAACCAACTAGAAATTAAACATATACTGACTGAAATAAAAAATATTATATAGCCGAGACTGGTTTGGCTCAGTGGATAGAGCATCAGTCTGCAGACTGAAAGGTACCAGGTTCGATTCTGGTGAAGGGCATGTATTCTGTTTCAGGCACATCCCCAGTAGGGGGCATGCAAGAGGCGGATGATCAATGTCTCTCTCTCATTGATGTTTCTAATTCTCTATCTCTCTCCCTTCTCTCTGTAAAAAAATCAATAAAAATATATTAAAATTATATACACACACAACACACACACACACCCACACACCACAGCGGTACCTCGAGATATGAGTTTAATTCGTTCCGTAACCTTGAGGCGGGGGAAACTATGAGACACTCGAATCTCGGTAAACTGGTGAGTCGTGTGCAGCCGGCTGATCCGAGCGATTACTCCTATCTCAAATGTTGTTCATATTTCAAAGCAAAAATTGCTCGCTCGACGGCTCGTATTTCAAAAATCTTGTATGTTAGGGCACTCATATCACTGTATATATTATACAGAGACCTAACAGCAGACTAGAGGAACACAAGAATCAAGTCAAAGATTTGAAATACAAAGAAGCAAAAAACACTCCACCGGAAAAGAAAAAAGAAAAAAAGAGTACACAAATGTGAAGATAGTGTAAGGAGCCTCTAGGACAACTTCAAGCGTACCAACATCAGAATTTTGGGGATGCCCGAAGAAAGAGAGCAAGATACCAAAAACCTATTTGAAGAAATAATGACTGAAAACTTCCCCGATGTGGAAGCGCACAGAACCCCAAACAAAAGGAATCCAATGAGGACCACACCAAGACACATCATCATTAAAATGCCAAGAGCAAAAGACAAAAAGAGAATATTAAAAGCAGCAAGACAAAAACAGTTAATTACCTACAAGGGAGCACCCATACAACTGTCAGCTGATTTCTCAATAGAAACGATGCAGGCCAGACGGGAGTGGCAAGAAATAGTCAAAGTGATGAATAGCAAGAACCTATAACCAAGATTACTCTATACAGCAAAGCTCTCATTCAGAATTGAAGAGCAGATAAAGAGCTTCACAGATAAAAAAAAGCTAAAGTTCATTAACACCAAACCAGTATTATATGAAATGCTGAAAGGTACTCTTTTAGAAGAAAAAGGAAAAGGTAAAGATAAAAATTATAAACAAATACATGTCTATCAACTAGTGAATCTAAAAATCAAGTGAATTAGCCAAAACTGGTTTGGCTCAGTGGAGAGAGCGTCGGCCTGCGGACTGAAAGGTCCCAGGTTCGATTCCAATCAAGGGCATGTATCCTGGTGGTGGGCACATCCCCTGTAGGAGGCGTGCAGGAGGCGGCTGATCGATGTCTCTCTCTCATCGATGTTTCTAACTCTCTATCTCTCTTCCTTCCTCTCTGTAAAAAATCAATAAAATATATTTTAAAAAAATAAATAAAAATCAAGTGAATTAAAAATCTGATGAACAGAATAAACTGGTGAGTATAATAGAATCAGGGGCATAGAAAGGGAGTGGACTGACAATTGTCAGGGGGAAACAGGTGAGGGGGATGCAGGGAGAGACTGGACAAAAATCATACCCCTATGGATGAGGACAGTGATGGTGGGAGGGGGAGGTAAGGGCAGAGGGAAGGGTAGGAGCCAGGTGGAGAGGAGCTATCAGGGGAAAAAAGAGGAACAACTGTAATAATCTGAACAATAAAGAGTTATTAAATTAAAAAATAAAAAATAATAAAAAATAAGGTTTACCAGTAAGTATTTTTATCTAAATTCAGAAGCCTATTTTCTTATTAAAAGTATCAGTGAGGCCGAGACCGGTTTGGCTCAGTGGATAGAGCGTCGGCTTGCGGACTGAAAGGTCCCGGGTTCGATTCCGTTTGGGGGCATGTACCTTGCTTGCGGGCACATCTCCACAGTGGGGCGTGCAGGAGGCGGCTGATCGATGTCTCTCTCTCATCGATGTTTCTGACTTTCTATCTCTCTCCCTTCCTCTCTGTAAAAAATCAATAAAATATATTAAAAAAAAAAAAAAGTAGCAGTGAGGCCCAGGGTGTGTTGCTCAGGGTAGAGCGCTGGCCTACACACCTAAGAGTCATTGATTCTATTCCCGGTCAAGGGCATGTACCTGGGTTACACGTTTATTCCCTAGCCCTGATTGGAGTGCATTCAGGAGCAACCCATCAATGTGGCTTTCTTACATCAATATTTCTCTCTCTCCATCTCCCCCTTTTTCCCTCTCTAAAAACCAATGGAGGAATTTTTTTTTAAGTATCAATGAGTATACTAACAATAACAAAGACACTGTTCTCATGACCCTGACAGCATAAGTCTTCAAACTCCATTTTGACCTTTCTCCATACATTAAGAACTCATTCTCTTCAGTATATTAGTAACTATAAGCCCTCAAAAATTCTCAATTTTATTTAATTCTTTTTGTTCATCCTCTCACATCTTCCTAGTTCACTTCTTCTAGTACCCCAACTCTGTAATCCTTCAGTCCCATCAGGCCCTCAAATCTGTTAATTTTATCATTTTCACACTTCACTACCCTTTTATCCTAGATTGAATTCTTTTGTCTCGCTTGCTGTTACATCTAATCACTCCCAACCTGCACATGTTCCATTAAAACATGACTAGAACAGCTCTACCTGGGTAGATCAATTCCCAGTCAGGCACATACAAGAATCAACCAATGAAGGCATGAATAGGTGAAACAAAAAATTGATCTCTCTCTCATAGCAATAAGTAAAATTTAAAAACAGAAACATGACTAGAATAAAAGATACAATGATATTATGATATTGTAGTCATAACCAAGTGCCTTCAAATGGGTCCTGAATGCCTCCCTTAGTCCATCCACTTTCCCATATTTCTAGATATACATCTTTTCCTGTGTTTTCAAACCTCTACCTTATCCCTTTCCAAACAGAATTTGTTAATAGGTTAGAATAAACTTGTCATGACCATTGTTTCTGTATACTTAAAAAAACACACACATAAAAAGAACACGAGTTCTATATTCTAAAAAATATAATTATAAAAAAATCACCTAGCAGCTAAAACACCAATTAAATGAAATAATAACCAGTAATGAAAAGGTACAGCCAATTTCAAAAAAAGTACTGTTTCAAGCGATCAAGAGAAAAACTAGATAACATCAAGAATACTTAAATTCTAAAATACTTCAAATTTTTTAGTGGAAGGGACTAACTCGGTAAGAGCAAAATGTAAAGGAACAGTCTAGCCCTAGTCTGTTTGGCTCAGTGGATCGAGCATCAGCCTGTGGACTGAAAGGTCCTAGGTCCAATTCTGGTCAAGAGCACATGCCTGGGTTGCAGGCTGGATCCCAGTAGAGAGTGTGTAGGATGCAGCAGATTAATGACTCTCTCTCATCACTGATGTTTCTGTTTCTCCCTCTCGCTTCCCCTCTGAAATCAATCGTATCCTATATAATAAAACCCTAATATGCAAATGGACCAAATGACAGAACAACAGGTTGCTATGACGAGCTCTGACCACTGGAAGCAGATACCCAACACAGAAGTTTCCCCCTTATGGTTAGTGCGCTCCCACGGGAAGCATCACTCAGCCAGAAGCCAGGCTCAGGCTCACAGTTGGCGAGTGCAGAGGTGGTGGCGGGAGTCTCTCCAATCTCCACTGCAGGCTGGCAGTAAGGAGCAAGAGGTCCTGGACTGTGAGAGGTATGTCCAACTACCTAAAGCTGGCTGGTAGACATCCCCCAAGAGGTCCCAGACTGTGAAAGGGTGCAGGCCAGACTGAGGGACACCCCCACACCCCAGTGCACAAATCTGTGCACCAGGCCTCTAGTAAAAATATATTTAATAAGGAAAGAATCCAAGATGACGGCATAGGTAAACACCTACACTGCTGCCTCACACAACAATTTCAAAACTACAACCAAAAGACAGAACGGACATCATCCAGAACCACAGGAAAGCTGGCTGAGTGGAAATTCTACAACTAGAAGGAAAGAGAGGGGCTCACAGAGACCCAGAGGAGCTGCAAAAAGCTGAGGTACGGAGATGAGCGCTTGGAGAGAACGGGTGCCGGAGTATCTGGCTGGCTTTCTCTGGCGGAAGGGAGACGGAGACTCTCAACAGCACTGAACCCCTTATCCTATGACACTAAACCCCAGATCCAGCCGAAACTCATACGGGGGGAGTTTGGACTGTAAAAAGGGAGAAGTGGACGGAAATTTAGGGGAGTCGCAAAAGATCAGAAGTCTGGTGGCGTGCACGGCACTGTGTGCAGAGGACTGACTGCTGATTGTGCCGCTGGCTTTCACAAGTGGGCAGGAGACAGACCCTCCCAACTGTGCCACTTCTAACTCCACTAAACACCAGTTTCGGGCGAAACCCTGGGGACTCAGACTCATATAGTCCTAGAGCATAGGGGAGCCAGAGAGGCAGCAGTCTAGAGGCACTGTGAGAGTACATGCGTGGGCTTGCACCCGTGAGCACAGGGACCACTCCAGCGATTACCTAGTCACGTAAGACTCAGGGGCTGTGGGGACGACTGGAAGGCAAGGCTGTCCGTTAAGCCCTGAGACTCCACCCATTCCGTGTTCAACAGAGAGGCTTTTGCAGTTTTGCAACTCTTGTATCATAAGGCTGAATCCCACACAGACTTTCTCCCGGCATAGTGAAAATGCCGAGAAAAAGGAAGAGATCACAAACAAAAGAAATGGAGGAAAAGAAACGACTAGATATAGAGTTCAAAACCACGCTTATAAAGTTTTTCAAGAATATCTAGAAAAGTTGGATAAAGTTAGCGAGATCCAAGAGGAGATGAAAAAGAACCAACTAGAGATGGAAAAGGACCAACTAGAAATTAAACATACACTGACTGACATAAAAAATATTATACAGAGATCTAACAGCAGACTAGAGGAAGGCAAGAATCAAGTCAAAAATTTGAAATATAAAGAATCAGAAAACACTCAACTGGAAAAGCAAGAAGAGAAATGAATCCAAAAATGTGAAGATAATGTAAAGAACCTCTGGCACAGCTTCAAGCATACCAACATCAGAATTGTGGGGGTGCCAGAAGAAAAGAGAGCAAGATACTGAAAACCTATTTAAAGAAATTACTGAAAACTTCCCACATCTGGTAAAAGAAATAGACTTACAAGTCCAGGAAGCACACACAATCCCATATAAAAGGAATCCAAAGAGGACTACACCAAGACACATCATAATTAAAATGCCAAGAGCAAAAGAGAAAGAGAGAATATTAAAAGCAGCAAGAGAAAAACAGTTCATTACCTGCAAGGGAGCACCCATACGACTGTCAGCTGATTTCTCAACAGAAACAATGCAGGCCAGACGGGAGTGGCAAAAAGTATTCAACGTGATAAATAGCTAGAACCTACAACCAAGAATACTCAATCCAGCAAAGCTATCATTCAGAATTGAAGGGCAGATAAAGAGCTTCACAGATAAGAAAAAGCTAAAGGAGTTCATCAACTCCACATCAGTATTATATGAAATGCTGGGAGCGGGGAGGGGAAAAAAAAAAATGCTGAAAGGCACTGTTTTAGAAGGGGAAGAAAAAGGTAAAAGACAAAAAATTTTGAACAACAAATACATATCTATCAACAAGTGAATCCAAAAATTAAGGGAATTAAAAATTTGATCCATAGAATAAACTGGTGAATATAATAGAATCAGGAGCACAGAAAGGGAGTGGACTGATAATTCTCAGGGGGAAAGGGGTGAGGGGTGTACAGGGAGAGACTGGACAAAAATCATACACCTATGGATGAGGTCAACGGCAAGGAGGTAAGGGTAGAGGGAAGAGTGGGAGCCGGGTGGAGGGGAGCTATGGAGGGGAAAAAAGAGAAACAAATGTAATA